>JAJOOR010002305.1:0-43614 GCA_036250505.1 Solanum acaule | reverse complement strand
CAGAATATCATCCAATAAGTTCATTTTTTATCAATATTTCTGGATATGTGACAACACGTAATCCAAAAGTGTTCATGATATCTATTATATACAACCATTTATAACAACTATGAATTCAAAAATATGAATAAGATAACTTAGAGAAAGGGAGTTTTGTTTTGGTAGGAAACCTCTATTTATGGGAGATAATATATAGCATATTTGAATAAATTAGGGAAGATAAATTATTGGAGAAATTTATGGGAATCGGGATAAGCATGGCTGATTTGGAATTTTTTTTTTAAATTTAAATTCTACTTTTGAAAAAAAAAGTATTGTTATGTTGGTGTAAATACAGTTGTTAAGTTGTATAGTTAAAAAATCGGCCCATACTTTTTCGACCTGATCTTTACCTCTTTTAAAAACCATTTTAGCTAACCTTTCACATATTCAATTGAATTTAGGTGTGCATCTCTTCTTCACGTAGTCAATAATGTTAAAGAGCAAAAAATTGTTTGGAAAATAAGAAAACAACCTTAGAAATAGTAAGAATATGTCCCATGCAAAGTTGGCTATAATTGCAATTATTATAATGACCATAAGCAGGAATCAAATCTTTGCAAATATTTTATGATTTATATTAGCGAAATGATACAACCAAAAGGGGAAAAAAATTCAAAAGAACAATGGTCTCTTTTTTCTATTTTTTTATTTTCTTTTTTGTTCCTCTCATTTTTGGGTTAAAGTGAGGAATTAAGTGTAGTAATAACTCACCTTTACTTTACAACTAGATAGAAGTCAAATTTTTTTTTCTTCATATTTTCTTTTCAAAAGTATATGATTTTCTTTTTACTAAGTATTTTAATTTTTACATGAAAATTTGAGCAATATACCTCGATCGCACTATAATATAATTTAAGGAGTATTTTACCTTCTTTTCTTTATTATATATGCAAGTTAAATAAAGAAGTAGAGTGTTATTATTCCTTCCTTTTTGGTATCAGAGAAATTAATATATGTATATTGGTTTTATTATTATTAAATTTTTTATTTGATAATACTTTCAAAAAGTATTATTTTTATACATATATAGTGAATCATGATAATAATGTAAAATATTATTTTTATTTTAATACACTAATATTCATTTAATAACTTTGCATCAACTGATATTTATGACTCAACATTTTGACATACATATCTACTGATTTAATTTATATAAATTTAAGTATTTATTTATAAACACACCAAAAGACACAAATATTAGCTTATTCGAAAGTGAGGTCACCCTAAGGAAATTGGAATATATCCATTCACATTTCACATGGTTTATATCATTGGCTTGAGAGAAGAACATATTTATTTAATTTAAATAGACTTGTAAAAAGACCAATCATTCTTTAATGATGTGATGATCTACTTGGTATTTCTAATCATTGATAATTGGAATTACTCAGTTTTTTCCCATTAATAATAGAGTATTTTTCTACTTGAAAAGTGGGTCTCAAATTCAAAAATTATTTTTTAAGCTTCAAATGATAAATTGATAAAACATATAATTAATACGAGATTGGAGGTTTGTAGAGAAATTCCCGAATTAAAAGGTTTAAAGTTGAGCAGGATTAAAATTAAATACTTGAAGCATAAGTTTAGTGATGTGTCTTAAAGCGGATGTGAACGTGAGGCTTGACACACAAGTTATTCCTAAGAAATCTAGGAAATTTCCAGTATTTGAGATCACAAATTGAAGGTAACAAGGAGATTGACGAGGATGCCACTCATTGTATTGATCCGAAGTTGATGAAGTAGAGCTAGTATCCGATGTTCTATGTGACAAGAATGTACCATCTAAACTTAAAGATAAATTTTACCAAGTTGTGGTTAGATTAACTATACTATATATAACAAAGCGAAATGTTGATTTGGTCAAGAACTCTCATGTCCGGAAGATGCAAGTGACAGAGATGAAAATGCTAATGTAGATGTGTAGACATACCCGGAGAGACAATATTATGAATGAAGATATTCAGAATAAGATAGAAATGACTCCCGTGAAAGATAAAATGTACAAAATAAGGCTAAGATGATTAGACATGTGAAGAAGAAAGATTGCAAATGCTCTAAGAAATACTGAAGTGATTAGGCATGATATGATAAATCTATCGCTTACCATCAATATGAGAAGTGTAAAAGGTCGAAAATTAGAGTAAAATGATAGTCAGTAGTCGAGCATATTTCATTTCTTTTTCTTAGAGTTCAATATCATATTTTTCTTTCCCTTAATTTTTAAATTTCTATTCATACATATTATTTTAGTAATATCTTATTATCTTATGGTTATTTTTATTTGTTGTTCTTTCCGGACTTTACAGGAGATGGATTTGTATGGTAAAAAAAGACAAACAAATTAATAGAGTGAAATATTTATTTGTATTTTCCAAGTTGGACTGTCCTGCAGCTTAACCATCTCTGCTCAGTTTTCTTCTTCTTCCATAACTAAAAATCAGCTAAAAAAGCAACAATCTTTTTCACCATTAATTCTTCCTAAGTTGTTATTGTTGTCATGTACCTAATTTCTCCTTTTCTTGTTGAAAATCTTTCCCCATTTTTTTTTTTTTCCTGAAGTACAAGGAACAAAAGGAATCAAGAAACGAAGTTACTAAGGAAAGCAAGTTCATTTTTTGTCTTTTTTATAGTTGGTGGCTTGGTGGGTATGACCTAATTTCTGTTTTTGTTTCTTTTTCTGGTGAGAGAGGAAGCTTTACATTTCAAAAATCATCTGTTCATACAAGAAAGGAAGCATTTTTATTTTTAAAGATTTTGTTTTGGGGTTTGTCATACGTTCCCTTTACGTGTAGTTTCTTTATCTTTTAAGGAATTGTGTCTTTTTTGCTTTTGGGGGTTGATAATGACTTTCTATGTTACCATATAGAAATTATAGGAAATGGGGTTTAGCTAAAATTGAGTCTTTTGGTTTTAATTTTCTAAAATTTTGTATAGTTTTAGTATATGTTTGCAATTGTTAATTTCCGCATTACGCCTTGTTAGTTTGATCCAAACAAAGGGTAGCTGCTTTCTTGGTTCATATGATTGGTCCCCTTTTGTTTCTGTTGATTGAAAAGACAGGATAAAAGTACTGTTGGCTTTATATTAGCTTTTCTTGAAGGAAGCTAATTGAATTTGTGCTGTAAAAGGCTAAACTTTTCTTGAACTTTTATTTTTTTATGTTGCTTTTGTGAATGAGAAATATAGAGGGATAATCATCATTTGTGATTTATCATCAGCAGATATGATGCTGGCTTTTGCAAGTCCTTCTTGCTGCAGTGTCCATACAAGTTCTACTTGCCATACTTTACTTAGAGAACTAGAGGTACTTCCATCTATTTTTGTCTTGATTTTTTTTGCTTTGAGGGAAGCTTCCTTTTGTTTTTATTCTTGTTGTTTCATTGGGGAATTTGGGTATTTAATTATTGAGGGAATGTTCTGTTTACTGAAGGAACCTTATTAATAATCCTTGATGTTTCAAATTTTCATAAATTTATGTGTTTTGAGGAAGTTCTCTGAGGTTGAGTGTATGTTGCTACTCGACTGAAGAGCGGGATTTTGCTATTCTGGCTGAGTAGCAACGGAGGAGGCGGGATTTTTACTAAAAGAGTTAAGGACACGAAGAAACCAAGGGTTCCAACATCTAGTATATATACATAAAAAATAATTTTGACGATATTTATATAACATACCTTGGCTCCGCCCCTGCTGAGGAGTGGGACTTGCCGACCCCAACTTGTTTGGGACTGATGCTTAGTTATTGTTGTTGTTCTTGTGGGCTAAAGAACTGGTCTTGAACATAAGTACTCACTTTTTGCTTTGAGTGGTCTGTTAATGGTTTATAAGTTGGAACTTGGCATGAGTGTTCTTACTATCATGGTAGATCAATCGAGTTGGAAAAGTTCCCCTTTGCTCTATTTTATGTAAGTTGAACTCATTTAGTAGTCTGTATGTTGTAAGATGATGTATCAGAAGAGTTCTGATCGGAATGATTAATGTTTTCATTGGCTTTGAATTCTCGTGTATCTTATTGTTGATTAAGTCTTGGATTCGGGATTGAGGTATAGTTGATTGTTTGTTTGTAGTTAGACGTAAGAATCTTCAATTCCTGAATTCAAATTTGTGTTTCTGTAAGTTTCGTAAGCCAAATTGGATTAGTAGTTTTCTTTCCCTGTATATGGGAGATTGCGAATTAAGTCAACCAAGTTAGAACGATGAATATGCTAGTTTTATTTAACTGTATTTATCTGATGTCCAGCAAATATGGAAGGACATTGGAGAGACTGAAGCTGATAAAAACCGTATGCTGTCGGAGCTGGAGAGAGAGTGTTTGGAAGTTTATCGAAGAAAAGTTGAAGAAGCTGCAAAAACAAAAGCATGTCTTCATCAATCTGTTGCAACCAAAGAAGCCGAGGTTGCAACGTTAATGGCTGCTCTTGGTGAACTCAATATTAATTCACTGGTAATGAACTCTTCTCCAGTTCTCTTGGTGTTGGAAGAGTTATAGAAAATATTACCCTTACATTTTTTCTGTTCCTTTTATCAACTAGTACTGCTTTCTCTTTAAGATAACGGGATTTGCTAAAAGTCTTGAATAGGTTGAAGATTTCTCTGGTGAGTATGAACTTTTACAAAAGTTGGTTTTTTTTTTTCTTCAAGATAACTGATCCCCTAGAACCAATCCAATGGGACACGGTTCGGAACTCGGTGGATAATGGGCCTCCCCTCTCTACCCTTCTCCATTTAAATACCAGATTTTGATCTTCGTAAGGTGCAAACCCATGATGTACGCCTAACCCACACATGATGTGTTGCACTCTTTTGACTAAACCAAAGCCCTGTGGGAAACTTTCACAAATGTTAGCTTACAGGCTGTTTCTTTGTCTCATATTTGGCATCATCTTAGCTTTATAAGGTTGTCTCGGAAATTTTAGATGACTTCTACTTCAATGTCACTGCACCATGAGATATGGATAAGTCCATTTCAATACTTTAAAAGTCAAACAAACATCATGTGTATGCTAATACTTCTAAATCATGCTTTCTCAACTCAACAGAAACAGCCAGAGAAGAAGTCAGCATCATTGAAGGAGCAACTAGCATTAGTTACACCACTTATCGATGATTTAAGAGTTAAGAAAGATGAAAGAGTTAAGCAGTTTGCAGATGTAAAGCTACAAATCGACAAGATAACTAGTGAGATTTCCGGGTATTCTAATATCATCAATGCCGTGAGTTCCTTAAATCTGGAAGATCATGACTTGTCACTGAGAAACCTCTCCGAATACAAATCTCATCTTCGTGCTCTTCAAAAGGAGAAGGTATGCATGGATTGACTTGCATTTTAACACGGAACAAAATGTTTGTGGCTAACCATCATGAGTGTTGTACTTTTGGTTAATGTTGAGTATACTTATTTTAGCAAATTAACCAATAAATATTGCAGTCTGAGCGGATCCAAAAAGTTGTGGACTGTGTAAATGAGGTGCACTCTTTGTGTGGTGTGCTGGGGCTGGATTTTGGCAAAACTGTGAGTGATGTGCATCCAAGCTTGCATGAAACAAGCCTGGGACAATCCACTAACATCAGCGTCAGCGCATTGGAAAGTCTTGAACAGGCCATCTTCAGACTGAAGACAGAAAGAAAAGTTCGATATCAGAAGGTACTGCTTACTTCCGTCTTCTCTTAAATTTTTTTTCTTTTCCAATCTTAATCTCATCATTGATGCAGCTAAAAGATGTTGCTGGATTGTTGTTTGAGCTTTGGACCTTAATGGATACAACTAGAGAAGAAAAGAGTAAGTTATTGAGGATCACTTGCGTTCTTCGTCTTTCTGAGACAGAGGTTACAGAACCAGGTGCTCTTTCTTTGGAGGTTATTCAACAGGTTTGTGAGCATTTACAATCTTTTCACACTTATTGCCTTTCTGTCTTGTTCCCAATACTTCTCATTTTTATTTCCCTTGACCAGCTCATACAACAACAACAACAACAACAACATACTCAGTGTAATCCCCACAAGAGGGTGATATTACGCAGCCTTACCCCTACCTTGTGAAGGTAGAGAAGCTGTTACCGATAGACCCTCGGCTCAAGTGAAGAGCATAGAAAAAAATGGAGAAAGAACAGTAGCAATCACAAATAGTACGATAAACGAAGCAAAGAAAAGAACAAGTAATAGTAAAATGTTGCATATAGGCAGTTCACCTCATAATAGGATTCTAATGAAACTAGTGAAGCATAGAGTCAAATGTACTAGTGCATTGGACGGATTTCCCACAATTGCAACCACTGATCTGTCACTAATGATAATTTCTCAGGCTGTAGAGAAGTTTAATTTTGTCTATGACATTGATTTTGATAGATATCGACAGAAGTGGAGAGGCTGACCAAATTGAAAGCAAGCAGGATGAAGGAGTTGGTCATAAAAAGGAGAGCAGAGCTGGAGGACATATGCTACAAAAACCATATTGATCCTGATCCAAGTACTTCAGCCGATAAATCTAGTGCAATGATAGACTCTGGTAAGATATCAAATTACATAAAGTTGTATTCCTCTAAGATGTCCGTGCACAGAAATGAATTCAATCTTCATTTGAAGGCCTTGTGGACCCTTGTGAGCTCCTGGAAAATATTGAAGCACAAATAAACAAAGCAAAGGATGAAGCTTTAAGTCGAAAAGATATAATGGATAAAATAGACTGGTGGCTTTTTGCTTGTGAGGAGGAAAACTGGCTTGAAGATTATAACCAGGTATAAATCAATTGATTTCCTGTAGGCCAGTGACATAGCTAACCACAGATCTCCGTTTACTATTATTTAATCCAGTTACTCTAGTTTTACTTTTGATGTGTGTGTTAATTATAGATTTAAATTCCTTGTCAAATGGAGTACAATAGTTGTAGATTTACTTTGTCCAAAGCTTGAGTAATGCTTTTTCTGTTATCAGGATTATAGACGTTACAGTGGTGGAAGAGGTGCTCACATAAACTTAAAGCGGGCTGAGCAAGCTAGAATTAAAGTGACTAAAATTCCAGGTAATCTACTCTGACTTCCTTGTTTTCATTTATCTTGGATATTCCGATAAAAACTGAAATCGACTGCATTTCTTTTCAGTCGTGGTTAACGCTTTGATTAACAAGACACTAGCTTGGGAAGATGAGAAACAAAAGTTGTTTCTTTATGATGGGGTGAGTTCTCCTGCTGCTAGAGTTCTCTAGATCTCTTCTTTTGGTTGCGCTGTTTTTAAAATGAATTGGTCTCTACTTGTAGGTGAGATTGGTGTCAATATTGGAGGATTACAAAGTGGTTAGACAGCAGAAAGAAGAGTCAAAGAAACGTGCTCGGGTAATGTCAAATATTCTCATCTATCAATCAATATTAATGTATGAAACACACATAAAATTTAGGAGAATGCATGATGTAGATGTCACTTGAACATAATTTATCATTGTAATCTACACCTTTTTATGTGTCTTGAACAAGTCCAAAGATGAGGAAAGAGCATCCAATTCCTTTGGTTTTGACAACAGCAATGTTCGACCCTTGTAAAATCTTTTTGTACAGGATCAGAAGAAACTCCATGATATGCTTCTGGCAGAGAAGGAATCTGCATATGGTTCCAAACCTAGCCCGAGAAGAAGCAGCAGCTTTAGGAAGGCAAATGGTTACCATGCCAATGGACATGGATCTGTTACACCCTCGCCACGCAGGAGCTCAATGTCTTGTGCAACTCCAGAGCTCTTAACACCCCGTTCCAACTCTGTGCGGCACAATGGTTATTTCAAGGAAATGACAAGGCTCTCTACCGGCCCTCTCAACTTTGTGGCTATGGCTAAAGAAGATACCGTGTCATTCTCTTCTATTTCCGGTTCTGATCCAGAATCTCCACTTCAAGCTTGAACTCACAAATTGAGTTGGTATGTCTGTCTCATCAATTTTCTATCAAATTATAGAGTTCAGTGTCATTTCAATTCTGGACTTTTCAAGAATCTCTTTCTTGAAAAGAATTTTTTTCGCTACCCTCTCGTGATATTTTTTTTAGAACTAATGAATAAGTGTTTCAGTTCTTACTTGTGGTGTGAAAACCATTTAATCATTCGTTTATTGTCCTCCTATATTATACTTTATATTGCTCTACCTATTACTTTAAAGTGCATATGATGATTTGCTTCAACGTCGAATACTATTGTTTCAACTTACTCAAGTGTCATGTTTCAGCATAATATCTCTTTCACTTATTGTATAATTGTCTTTACAGGTTGATGACCGTCAATTCATCCATAGCTACTGTTTCCCAGGTTACATTCAGAGAGAATACCACCTACAAAATGCTTGTGAATACTGAAGGAAATGTACATTAATGTAATGCTGGGATGTGTTAGGCAATTCTGGAGAAATGAGTAGAGCTTTTCGGGGACCTCCTTTTGTGCATGCTGATGGATGAAGATAGCAGCAACCCGAAGATCGCTGACCACTGTGTATTTGTAAGAGATTTCTTGTTTTATCGTTTACCTGTACATACATTTGCAATAGAATTTCCACCATATTTTCTTTGGATTGTATAATATAGTCTTTCCGGAAGCTAGATCCTAAGATGAGTTTGTTTCATGTATTGCTCACATTACTCTCTTCATGTTTGTTTGGGCGAAAAAAATAAATAATTTTTGAAGCACCTTACCATCCATGGCTATTTGAAGCTTTTTTCTTTGGAGTCAAATATTCTTGTAACATAATGTGAGTACCACCAAAGCTTAGAGTTTAATGTTGATGGTGGGAGTCTTTTACACAATACATGTGCAATCCATTCTCACTAATTTCCTTCCCTTTTCCCCTTGCCTAATCTTCCAATGTATAGAAAATAATGAGCAGTCTAGTGTACAAAGTATCTCATGTTCATACAGTGTTTGGGGAAGGGCCGCACTCAAAGAGGTATAGTGTTGCCAACTACCCTAATACAAGTATCAAAAATTGATGTCACAGCTTGAATATGTGACATTATAGGTTACACAGAAGCAAATTTTACCATTGCTCTGAGACTCTCATTCAATCTCTCAATTTCTATGGTTCAACCTAATGTTAGATTATATCGTCGATCGTTAATTTCTTCGCTTCGATTCCGCATCACATTTAAACCATGGGCATTGGAGAGGATGTCGTTTAATGGTACTATGTGACACCTTTTAGAGAGACAAAACCTTATCTTAGAAGAATTTTCCATTCTTGAATTCACATACATGTGAATGACCTTATTTTATGTAAAAACTATAGTCTATAGGGTCATGTGGATCCCCCATATTAAACCTACGTATACTTATATAAGTTAGAAATAGACAAGTTAGCCAGGTTGTGGATTTTCATTTTTCTGACCAGCTCAACACACTCAATATGATAAGAAAGTGATTTTCTTTTAAATTAATTGTAAGTCTTATTACACGATGTAATTTTCAGCAATTTAAATAAAGAATAAAACACGATGATTAATTACTATTTGAAGAAAATAACACCACAATATATTTGTCATGAACAAGAATTCAGTGAAATTTATATAATCAATCTCAATTTGTTTTCCTTGAGGTATCATGTATCAAGATCACTTACACAAGTGTATTTAATAAAAAAAAGTGCATAATAATATTATCCCATGGACAATTACATCCATATTTAGCTAAATTATCCGTCACTTGATCCGCTTCCCTAGTAAATAAACTATAAGAATATTTTTTATTACACAATACGAGGGGTGGAGCTAGATGGGCAGAAGGATAAGAAAGTTATACTATACATACAATGTCATTTTTTAAAATATATATATAACATATATACTCAAACTTTCTTGAAGAAAATTCTGCTTCTACCACTGCACGGTGCAAACTTGATTCGTGGCGAGGTATCATTGGCTAATTCTTCCTTAGGTGAAAAAGCCAATAATCCATTTTCCTTTTTAGTCATTGCTAATTGTTCCTCAATGCCTAAATGACTCTATTGAAAACATGTATAACAATTCCTTTGATTATAGTGATACAAATATGTATTAAAAAAAGGTTCGTTTGGTATACTAAACCAAACGAACCTTTTTGCTATTGTGTCACCAATATAAGATTTGAAAGTTATCACATATAGCCATTGTTTTCACATATAGCCACTATTTTCACATTTCACATATAGCCATCTGTTTTCACATATAACCACTATTTTCACATATAGCCATTTTGCTATAAGAAGCTAATTAGATCTGGTAACTCTGGAGTTTTTTTACTAGGTACATTATATGTACATATTTCAAAAGGATTAATTGCATATGGTGCAATTTTCACTCCATCATTTTGCATCAAATCTTCATCAAATTTCTCCCAATTATCAGTAATTACTGTCCTCAACTTGCTCTCATTTTCAAGATTCTCGATATTCTGATCACCAATTTTTTCACATACAACAACTATACCTTTACCTTCAGGTTGATATGGAATAATTCGCGATTCTTTTTCAGAAACTCCATTGATAATTTCTTCGAGTTCCTTAATATCTTCATAAGGAATTTGCTCAATTGTTGGAAACTCTGCTGCATTTTTCACCCCTATACTTTGACATAACTCGAAATATACTGACAATTCTTCACCTTGTATCGTAGCTTTTTGTACAATCCTAAGTGCCATGCTAGCTTCAACTTTTCCAGCAGAATAAATCCGCAACAGAATTAAAGCAATTCCATTGCAAATTCTGCTGTATACGTCGAAAACTTCAATCATGACACAATTCATAGCTTCAAGAACAAGAGGTACAACAGCATTACCACATAATGGCCTAATTTCAAGCAACATATCAAGTAAATATTGCAATTTTTGTAGTAAAACAAGATCTTGTATCATGGAATAACGTTCTTCAACGATAACAACAACATTATTATTATTATTATTATTATTATTATTATTATTATTATCATCATTGACGTGTTCCAAATTTTGTAAGTTCCTCCTTTCTTGCAAATTCATGAAAAGAAGAGAGGATTTTTGATCAAGATAGGTGAAATAAGCACGAATAAATTCATTTATTCCTCATATTTTATAAGGATCTGAATATCCATCTTTGAAATTTGATAAATCGAATGGTAGCCTCCCAATCCTTTGTATAGCTGGGATTTTTGAACTATAGACACCATGCATGAGCATTAATCCTTTAATTGCAACAACCCAACTCTTTGTTTTTTCCATACGTAAAGAAATGGACCAAATGAGAGATTTTAAGTGGCTAGGAGATAATCGTAGCCACTTATAAACGCGATCAACATTTTTCATATCGATTGTTAATTCATCATGACTCGTAGCTTTAATCACGGCAGCTTCCATTTCTGGATTTCGAAATGATGTTCGTCTTGAGAGGCTAGCTAACCAGAGGTTTTTATGATCTTTTACTAAACCAAAAGCTTTTCTCCATAGCCTCATTGTTTGTAAATTTTTAAAAATTGGTGTGTTTTTTTTTGGTTTTTTAGGTATGTGATTTTCCCCTACTTTTTTCTCTTTCTTGATATTCAAGTAAAAAAATTGGCATTTGTTTAAGGAATTGGGAACAAAAAAGAAGAACAAATGACCAGAGAAAGAGTTAGGTGGTAGGGGAAACACACATGACATAATTTATGAAAAATGTATATAAAATAAAGGAAACCACATTTTGTGAGGTTTGTTAGAATTTTACTAATTTTGTGTAGTTCTTGTATATTGGAACTTTTTTTTTTTTTTTTTCGTGTGTATGGTTTTCTTGTAAATAAAACAACTATTTTTCTAGAAAAAAAGGGTACTCTTATGTATTTGTTTTAAAACAAAATAAACATGTGTGTGTTTGCGATAAGAGGGGGTTGGCTTTGAATGGTTATATATTATAAGATGTTGTTTCGAGATATGAATGATGAATGATTAAGACTGTTTGTTTTTCAACATCAGAATGTAAATGCACAATTGAAATCATTGGACCATTCATTTATTGTCCTGTTTGTTTTGTTAGTAGTTGATGGTGGTGTGCGAAGAAAGTGTGGTGATTGATAATGGTGTTGGTGACAGTCGACAGTGATGCTTGTTGTGATGGTGAAAGTGGTTCATAGTAGGGACTATGGTGGCGGAGGTGGCATCGACAATGACAATAGTAGTGGTGACAATAGATATAATTAATCATGATGATGGAGGTGGTAGCGACTAATAGTAATGGTTGACAACCGTGTTGGTTAAATCCTCCTAGAGAACACTTTCTATGGTGTTGTGAAGGAGTTACAATTTACATCACCAAATGGTCCAAGAATATGACATGTTGATGTGCCATATGAGACCAAACACACTTGATCATCTATCCACATTATTGAGGAATTTATTGATTCTAACTACTTTTTTCCTAGCTTTAAAATAAAAATCGTATAATGTATTTTTGTACTTTGCATCCCACATTTTTTTTGTTCAGAGGCGTATCCAGGATTTATAATTTATGAATTTCTACAATGATCTCAAATTAATATGCAATAATAACTGAGTTCACAATCAAATCTTTATAAATATTCGACACCGGCAACCACTGAGGAGAGTTGTGGACTTATGGATGACATCCTTCGCCTTTAATTAGGAGTCTTGAATTTCGAACATTGAAAATGAAAAACCTGTTGATAAGGAGTGTTTTACCCCCAGTGTGCCCTGCTCTATACTACTAAGAAACATTGTGGATGAAATGGAAGAAATCCTTCCCCTTTTAAGTATGAGTCTTGTATTTGAGCGCTGAGAATTGAAAAACTTTTACCACATCCTTAGTGGGCCTTGGGCCGAACCTAATTAGTCGAGTCAGTGAGCTTCATATAGTCAATGGTTAAGCTAAAAATTGGATGAAAAGTTTGATAAGTAAAACAAAGTTAGAAAGTGATGTCCACTTAATTAGTTGAAAAAGATCCTTCCCATTATCTGAACTTGAGTCATTCTAACACCGTATACTTTTTTTGTGGTTGTAGATGCATATTATTATCTATTTAGTTTATGCACACTTCGACTAATTCACAGGATACGTATCACCTCTCACCAGCAACAAAATCTTGATTTGTGGAAAAAAAAACCAAAGTGATGATCACTAATAACAAAAGTCTACAATATTTGCTTGTTCTTCATTTTGTTTACTTAGGACTTTGCTTATCAATATGTAACATTAACAGCACTCAATATCTAAAAGATCCAGCAACTTTATGGTGTCCTGATAACATGTTCAAGTTGGGATTTTTCAGTCCTGGAAATACTACGAATCGTTACGTTGGTATTTGGTACAACTTCTCAGAAACAATTGTTGTTTGGGTAGCAAATAGAGATAAACCATTGAAAGATTCATTTGGTGTTTTCAAGATTTCTGAGGATGGAAATCTTGTTGTGATGAATGGAATGAAAGATATTATTTGGACGTCATCTACTTCACACGTTGTTACGAGTTCTATTGCTCAGTTACGAGGAGGGAACCTTGTTTTACTTGACAACTCGAAAAATAGGAACATAATATGGAAAAGTTACCAACATCCTAGTGATACATTTTGCCTAAAATGAAAATACCTATTAACTCTGTTAAAACAGGGGAGAAAACAGGGCTAAGATCTTGGAAAAGTCCTTTGGATCCAAATTATGGGGATTTTTCGACTAGCATTACTGCGATTCTTCCTCAGCTTTTGATTTGGAAAGGGAAGAATCTATACTGGCAAAGTGGTCAATGGAATGGTCAGGTTTTTATTGGAATAAAGAGTATGCGTAGCATGCACACTGGTGGATACAATGTTGTTGATGATGAAGAGGGCACTGTCTATCTTACGGGTCTTGTTGAACGAAAAGAACCTACAAGGTTCGTCTTGGACTCGAGTGGGAACTTGGTACAATCATACTGGGATGGGATTGACAGGATTTGGAAGTTTCCGTGGTCAGCTATTGAAAATGATTGTGACGTTTATGGAACATGTGGTCCATTTGGGAGCTGCAATTCATTGTATTCGCCAATTTGTTCGTGTTTAAGAGGGTTCGAGCCAAAGAATATCGATGAATGGGAAAAGGAGAATTGGACTAGTGGTTGTGTGAGGAGGAAAAGTTTGCAATGTGATAAAGAGAAGAACAAAACATGTACAAGAGATGGATTTTTGAAGATGGGATACATGAAAGTGCCTGATTTTGCTGAATGGTTACCTCCTAAGCTTGAAGATGAATGCAGAAGCCAATGCTTCAGTAATTGTTCGTGCTTAGCTTATGCTTTCGATACAGGAATAGGCTGCATGTCGTGGAGCGGACTCTTGATTGACATTCAACAGTTCCAAGCCTCTGGCACGACACTTCACATCCGTGTGGCACATTCTGAACTCGGTATTGATTCATTGTCTTTTGATTTGCCACTGTTCCATCAATGTTTCAAGTAGTCTTACATGATTTGGTTTCGTCTACAGATCATCCTGGGGCAATTAGACTAATCACAACTCTAGTGATTGTATCGTTTTTTGTTGTTTGCGTTGGCATGTATCTTACATGGTTTTGGATGTCAAGGCAAAGAGGTAAAATATGGTTTCAGTTTAAAAGGAACAATCAGTTAGATGGAAAGAAGATCTGTTTGGGAGAAATTATTAGTAATGTTGGTTTGGATGAGTTGCCAATTTTCAAGTTTGAAGTGCTTGCAATGTCAACAAACCAGTTTCATGACAACAATAAGCTTGGACAAGGCGGTTCTGGTCCGGTATACAAGGTAAACCTGTTTTTTTCTTCGAGTGAACCAATACGTTCCAACTCCGGTTCTTGTAAATGCAACTGTCTAGTAGTATCGTTTACCTGTTTTTTGTTCGTAGGGAGTATTAGCAGACGGGGTGGAAATAGCTGTCAAGAGGCTTTCGACCGCCTCAGGACTAGGGATGGAAGAGTTCATGAATGAAGTGTTGTTGATAACTAGAGAAGATGTTGATCTATGAGTATTTGCCAAATAAAAGCTTGGATGTTTTTCTCTTTGGTTAGTCCTAAAAACAACTCTTTACTCTAAAATATATAGTCAGACTTCTTTATAATAGTCTTTCTCTATAATAGCATTTCACTATAACAACCAAAGTTTCCTTTGGAACCGATTTTAATGTTATGTTCTTTATAATAGCATTTCACTATAGCAAGCAAAAGAAACATCCAAACAAACGACATTGTTATAGAGAGGTCTGAATGTATGTTCATTATAGCTTTCCTGTTTTATCTCATGTAAAAGCTTAAGTTGTCACAGAAAGAAACTTTCTTTCGATGAATGTTTAGATCAAACGCATAAAGGGATGTTGGATTTGAGCAAACGATTGCACATGTCGAGGACTACTATATCTACACAGAGATTCAAGAATAAAGATAATGATTTCAGACTTTGGCATGGCTAGGATTTTCAAATGCAATCAAGATCAAGCAGAGACAAGGAAAGTTGCAGGAACATAGTAAGTATATATATAGCCATTCAATATGCTAAGTTTTCTTCTTGTCTAAAAGTTCCCACATTAAGCTAATTCGTTGATTTATCGTTGAATTTACATGATCAAAGGGACGTTTTCTGAGAAATCGGACGTTTTTAGCTTTGGAGTGTTGTTGTTGGAGATAATGAGTGGGCAAAAGGTTGCAAGTTTTTGGAATGAGGAGATCTCATTAAGCCTTCTTGGATATGTAAGTTCCTTTAAAACTCTCTTCATATTGAATGTTATAGCCCTGTGAAATAAGGACATTCTGATCGATCGAATTGAATGTTATTAACGCTCAAAATTTTAGTACAACCTTTTCTGATCCCATTGAAGGGAAGACCCCATATTAGACCAACATCTCTTTAGGTTCTTCGATCATCTAGAGGTTCCATTCTGCTTGGATCCAAGATCTTAAGTCGTATCTACTTTTTTGGATGGTTTATGCATCAGTATAGGTGTTCTTGAATTTCTTGTTTGGGCTCATCATATGTTTACGATGGGCGATTGACTCTCCTCTTAGTCACCCTTTACAACTCTTTTGGATTTTTTTCATATTTTCTTTAGCATGTGATGTACCATATACAATACAACTATACAAGTTCGCAGAACTCAATAACTTTGAGTCAAATTTTGTACGTCTTATAAGCTTCAAATCCTGAGAGCACCTCGTAGGTAATTCTTTACATCTAAATAACACTAAAACAATTTATTTATTTTTCAGGCATGGGAACTATGGAAAGAGAATGATTTATCAAATTTTATTGATCAAGTGATATGGGATCCCAATTCCATGTTTTCAAGTGAAGTTATAAGTCTTCCAACACCATTGAAGCCTGCTTTTGCTAATTTTTATGATGATAATGGAGTTGGTTCTGTAAATTATGTCACTTTGACAAACCTTGATGCTAGATAATTAATATGAAATATTGTAAATAGTACCTAGATAAACATCTAGTTTAAATTTACCAATTTCATTTTTGCATCTAAATGTTTTTGTTTAAACAAGTGAAAATACATCATCAGAATTAGTCTTTCTACCTCACAAATGTATAGTAGGGTAAGGTCTGCTTACATTACATTCTACCCTTCCCACATTCACCTATATATGATTACGCTGAATAAAGGCAAGTGGGGCCCCCTCCCCCAAATTTAACCATTTTTGTTTGAAATTCAGTCATGTATATATGAACTTCAACCATATGAAACTTCAGACATTATATCTTAAATTCGACTTTATCAAGACTAACTTCAGACGCCACAAATATTTGAAGTTGATACATATGAATTTTTTTTTTTTTTATACATAGTAAAATAGTAAAAGACTGAAGAGTGGTTATTTGTTCAACTTTCAAACCCTGCTCTAATACAAAGTAAAATAGTAAAGAGTTTTAAGTTTTGTGTCATATCTACACAATTAAAATTAGGTTATATGTAAGACAATATAATTACAGAGAACTCCCTATAATAATATTTATATTTTCATCAAAACATCACCAATCAGCAAACATCCTGTATTCACTATCATAAAATCGCTAATTTTCAACCGACGTTCCGTCGAAATTTGACTCATCGATAAGGGGATTTTCGATGGAAAAGTCATTGAAATGTTTCCGATGACTCAATTTCCGAGGGAATATTTTGTAAATTTTCATAAAAAATTAGCGATTCTGTGATAGTGATGATATAATCAATTAAACATATCTTACATATACAACTCAATAATTTTATGGCATAGTAATGGCATCTTTTATTGCACTGAAACCTGTGGTATCTTGTCTTGTATATTACTTTGTTAGCATCCAAGAGACACAAACAAAATAGAGACATTATGCCATAAGTCTTTCTCAACAAATATATTCTGCAAGAAACTCTTCAACAATAGCATGGGATGTTTCATGTTTGAAGATTATTATTTGTCTTTTTATTCTTGTCTTTTTCTCCTTTTTACATCTAAGATTTTATTCTAAAAACTTTTATTTTCTAGATAATATATATAGAGTTATAGAATTACATAACTATATGTGTGTATATTATATGGTCCAAAGCTAGTTACCACCCTTTTGTCCCTATAATGTACCCTCACAACATTTCATTCTAGTGGAGACAGACAGAGTCAGAATTTTTAGTTTATAAGATCCATATCATAATCGTTTTTGTTTACTAGGTTATAAAGAGACTATTTATACATGTAGGCTAAATTTTTAGTAAGAATATAAGGCTTGAATATTATTATTTGTTTGTTTATTGTTGTCTTTTTCTCCTTTTGATGTAAGATTTTATTCCAACTTCTATTTTCTTAGAAAAAGAGATAATATAGAGTTGTAGAATTACAAAACTATGTGTGGTCCAAAATTAGTAACCACCCTTTTGTCCCTATAATGTACCCTTACAACATTTCTTTTCATCATGAAACAAGATACTCTATCAGTATAAAAAAATTGTATAGAAAATTAAACAAAAATAATATGTGTCTCTTCATATATCACCAAATATTTGTTAATTAATATTATACTTCTATAACTTTAAAAGTCTTATAACCACAATATGGGTTGTAATAACATGTTTAAAAACTAAAATCATAAATTTTAAAATTCTTCTTTTTATGTCAAGTCGAATTACATTATATAAAATGGAATAGAGCGAATATACTTCTGACATTTTGTCTCGTACGACAATAATAGCTATGTCTTAATCCCAAACAAGTTGGTTGACTCCCCCCTCCCCTAAGCTCTATGTCGAGTCGAATTACATTACATAAACTGAAATGGAGTGAATATATTTTTGATGTTTTTGTCTTGTACATCAATAATAATTACGTCTGAATCCTGAACAAGTTAGGTCGACTTCCCCCTTTCCACCCGGGCCCGGGCATTTGTCTCTTAGTAGGAGGGAGAAACACTTGAGAAACCTCCATTTTTTGAATAAAAATAGGGAAAAGATTGACAAGATATGAAGGTACAAAATACAATTAAGAAGATGGAAAATTGACAAGGAAAGGACTTGGATTGTCTCACTAAAGCTTGTGATCCAAAATTGTGATTGTACCATACAATATGCCTCTGTTGCTACAGAGACAAACATACCATACCCATAGTTAAAAGTCATGCTCAAGTTTTCTATTATTCAATACTTACTTTTATTTGATTTTTCTTTACTTTTATGGCTAAAAGATCACCTTTTTTTCATTGAATACACTGAGTATCTTGATGAAATTTAGTGACAAATTTAAGAAACTGACATGTATTAAGCCTTTTCGCATATGCTCATTAAGATACAACCAACTTATAATTGACTCTAGGTCCGACATGTTATGCAAGAATATAATGTTGTTATTTTAGTGCAACCTATATATACGATTTAAAAGGGGTGAATTAGATCATATCAACTTTTTCGTATTCAACCTACGTACTCTTATCTTATGAGGGTAGAAAAGACTTTTTTCGATAGATTAGTTTCTTAATTTGAAGGTAATCTAAATTAAAGTTTGTCAGGCTAGCAAGCCAAAGGAATCTATAACAGGAAAAAATATATATACCTTTATTTTTGTTATTTTGTTATATTTTTCATTACCCCTAATGATTTTTGTCTCCATTATTTATCTCAATGTATTATTGTTATTTCTTTGTTTTTTTGTTTGTTTCGTGTTTCATTTTTTTGCATGTAAATAGAATTGAAATACAAATCATAAAATTCTGAAATTTACAACAAATGCATTTCTATATTTGAGAATATTACCAAAGTGTTTCAAAGGCGCGACTATATAACGTATGATCTGTTATATTACATGTTTTTTATAACTGTTTTTTTACTATATTAATTAATAAATACTCATACAATTGTCATTGATATAGAGATATATGACTTTATCGAACGATAACTTTTATGTTATTTTTTTCTGAAATTGAAACTCCAAAAAGGAGCAAATTATTCCTTTTTTAAAAGATGCAATATATATGTATAATAGACAAAACTTTGTTAACAAAGCTGCTTAATCGTGCATTTTCCACCATCTTTCATAAAAGCTGCTACAAAAACTTTTAATCATGTTTACTTTGGTCAATGGAATTTTATTTTTATTTTTTTGAAAAAAAAAACACTTTCAACTTTACACTTTTTGTTTTTTATAAAAAAAAAAAAGTTGAAAAGGAAAATAAAGGTCACGTGTAACTTCACATCCTAAGTTACTCTGTATAAAAGTTCCCAAAAAAAAAATTGTTCATGCAAATAACATTGTGTGTCATGAAATAATCACTCATTGTGTTTGATCATAAAATTCTGAAATTTCAAATTTTTTAAAAAAATAACAAAAATATGTGTTTATTTTTTCATTCTAAATTACTTATAAAAAGTCAAAAACGATATCAATTTATATTTAAGGTTAAATACAATTTTAATTTTCGAATAATATTTTTCACTCTAAAACTAAAAATTATTCTTTTAAATTTTTATAATAGAACATAATCAAACGTTCACCTGGTAGAAGTTCCCAAAGCAAAAAAGAAATAACAACACATTTGTTCATGCAAATTACATTGTGTGTCATGAAATAATGACTCTTTAATTTGTTTTCTTGTGTGAAAGATGTTCTTTTGTTTCTCTTGCCTTATTGCTTCTCTCTCTTTACATGTGTGGGCTCAAAGTAATTATTGGCTTCACTTAAATAATTTCTATAAATAATATTTTTTTATTTAAAAAAAAATATTTATAAATTTAAAATTCTGAATTCACTTATATTATTAATGTAAGGAATTTTTATATCATCGATTCTATTAACTTTACTTATTATATTAAATAACTTGTCTTAATTTCAAAATTACAAATTCATATTAAAAGGAGATTTACTTACCCGCAAATATTCATATAAATGATATGATTATGTAAAAATTCATTACAACTACAATAATGTAAGTCATTCCATTTAGGGTTTTTTTTAGGCTAATTAAAAATTTAAAAATATCATATAAAACTGAAATAAATAAAATAGTAATATTTTTCATAAATCACACAATACTTTATCTATATACATAATATGATTTCCTTACAAAACATGTGCAACTAATCGACTAGTAATTACTGACCACCCTTTAGTCTATATACCGGAGCTATATATGAGCAAGACTAACTCTTACTTGCTCAAGGTATATAATCAATGAAAACCTTACAAGAAAGTTCATAAAACAAAAAACTAAAAAACTTCAAAAAGCTTAAAAAGATAACTGATTTTCTCAAAAAGAAAGTGCCTTCCCACCTTCCTAAAAAGTCCCCACCCCCACTAGTTACAAGTAGGGTAATATTGTCTTAAAAATTCATCTTTCTTTTTATTTATTTTTTCACTTTGATCTACAAAAGAATTTTATAGCTACATACAAATTAAAATTTCTTCTCCATGTTGGATAATTCTTCCTCTTCAGAAGCTCTTATTAATTCTGGGGATTCTAATAGAAGGAAAAGAAGACCAGCTGGTACACCAGGTAATAATTATTAACAAGTTTTGAATTTTGAATCAAATTTTCTTTGTGTCGAAAAATTATACTGTGTAAATAGGTTAAAAACGTTGAATCTTGTGATATAAAGACTTAAGGGTTTCAAGAATTGCTTTAGGTTACGAGTTTAAATTCTAGGTGTGACGTTTTATCTATTACTATTTTAAATCTCTCTTTCATAAATTTCTGACTTTATCACCATAGTTATAATTAGTGTTTATCCTCTCTTTTTTTTATTACATGATTTTTATATATTTATAAACCGTTGAATCCCTTGATACGAAGAAATAGGGGTTCAGGAATTGCATCTAGGAGTGACATTCTATTAGTATTTTTTTTATATAATAAAATTGTTATATAAATTTCTAGCTCGGTCACTAACCAGTAACAAGTCTTGAGTTTTCTTGTTACATTTATAATATTTTAAGGACCTTAATATAAAGTAAAAAAAATCTAGTGAAATGGAAAAGGGGTTAAATATATGCTTCTTGTTATAATAACATCTTCTTTGTTATTTATAAACTATTGAATTCTTTTTTTGTTATATATAAACTGTTGAATCTCTTTGACATAACTTTTTATTTTTCGATATATTTGGTTATGTTAGATCCGGATGCAGAAGTGGTTTCACTTTCCCCCAAAACACTATTGGAATCAGATAGATATATATGTGAGATTTGTAACCAAGGTTTTCAAAGGGATCAAAATTTGCAAATGCATAGGAGAAGACACAAAGTGCCATGGAAATTAGTGAAAAGAGAAAATCCACAAGTTAAAAAAAGAGTATTTGTTTGTCCTGAGCCAAGTTGTTTACACCATGATCCTTGTCATGCCCTTGGTGATCTTGTTGGGATAAAGAAACATTTTAGAAGGAAACATAGTGATAATAAGCAATGGATTTGTGATAAATGTGGCAAAGGTTATGCTGTTCAATCTGATTATAAAGCACATCTCAAGACTTGTGGTACTAGAGGACATTCTTGCGATTGTGGTCGTGTTTTTTCCAGGTAACTTTGTTGTTTCTTATCAAGTTTAACTTATATATAAGTGGTATAGTTGGTAATAGATATATATCTCCTCTATGTTACCTGATAGTATCAAAAGAAAAATAAAAGTTATATTAGTAATATACATAACTTTAAGTTATATATAACGTCAGTATAAGAAATTTTAAGAGGAAAAGTGAGGCTAGCAATTAAGTGGTTGATCACCTCTACTAACAATCGGTAGATTGAAGATTTGAGTTATGTTAGGAGGTAAATAGGGACACTATGGATCCTCCTATATAAAGGAAAGAAGAAATTTTAAGTGAAAAATTAAACAGTTAGTGTGATTAAAATTTACATCATAAAGTTTGCTTCAACTTTAACTAGTGTTGTAGTAGTTGATCTGTCTTATATTTAAGAGACTTACTTGTAGATATTTTTAAGTGACCTGATAGTAAAAACAAAAAGTATATAAAGCAAGAGCAAATCCTTTAACTATTTCTTGTCGAGTTTAATATATATGCTAGCCAGAAGGTATATATTATGGGCGTGAAAAGAGCTTAAATGACAGTTAAAATGGGATGGTAGGAGTAACTATTTTATGAGTTTCATAAAACTAGAGCAGATCCTTTAACTTCTTTTTTTCGAGTTTAAGTTATGTATAGTGTCATATAAGGTTTTTTTTTGGGGGGGGTGGGGGTACTATTAGGTTATCCAAATAATATCCATGTATAAATTGCCTTACAATATTAAATTTATAATTTTAAAAATAAAATATTTTATTAGCTACAACAAATTGGTTTCAGAAATTCTTTTCAGTAACAATATGTATAGTTAAATTCTTTCTCATCATTTTCTTTTGGACTTTAATAATAAAGGTGGAATATTCCAGAGTTTCAAGATTCCTTTAGCAGTTTCCTAACTACTGTAATGAACATTGTGACTTTCATGGAAATCTTTAACCTTTTCTTTACTCATTTCTTTTTCAAAGTACTCTATTTAAGTTTTTTTTATATAGTCGAGGGTTTATCGAAATAATTTTTTTTTATCTTCTAAGCTAGAAATAAGGTCTTCACATATATATTATCCTCCTCAAACTTCATTCATGGAATTACACTGAATATGTTGATCTTTCACTAAAAAAAAGAAATAGAAATAATTTTTTGGCGTTAGTTATAGTGAATATACTATTATTGTTATGTCTGGAATATGTGAAGAGGAGAGTAGTAAACAAACAAACACACATTCCTCAATCTTTGATACAATTTCCAATAGAATTATGACTATACTCTAACTAGCACCTAGCCAATGGAAGTGATATATAAACTAGCTAGCTTAATTTCACTATTCCAATTTATATTTTACTCTATAAAAAAAAAGATATAATATGTATAGTCATTATCAAGAACACAATGTGCATCTTTGTTTGTGCTGCATATTAATTGACTTTCAGAGTATAATTACCTATGTTATTTTACATTTTTGAACATTTTTACAATTTTAATTTTAATAACTTTTAATTAAAAAATGGAAAAAAGATCAGTATATTTTAAAATAAAAAAATATTATAGATTTTTTAAATTTCTGGCCAAATTTTCTGACTATTTAGCATTACCCTTTAATATTAGTCTGAATTTAAGTTTTATATATAAGTTGATAATACAAAGAATTGTCTTATACACCACACCAAAAGAGATATTTGGTAATAATAAATATTGTCGTAAAAATATTTAGTGATAAGTGAGTTAACATTATATTGTTCAGCTAAATATAATATAATGACTAGTTAATGTCTGTGAATAGATTTTACATGTAATCATCTGATAAATGATTTAATTATGTAAATATTTTTTTGTATATAAAACTTATATCCACAATTTTATCCCTTTTGCTTTTTTTTTTTCACTTTTTCCTTTTCTATGGCAACCCTAGGAGAACTAGCCTCTTTTGTTATTTTTTTCTTGTCTAATTACTACCCCTAGATATATACCTAGTTAGCTAACTTTGTTTGCAAAGTTCAAGACCCTAAATTATTGATTGGTTATTTATTCTTGATCACAAGCTAATTAATTAATATTTATTTGACCATGCATTTTGTAGAGTGGAAAGTTTTATTGAGCACCAAGACACTTGCACTATAAAGAGAATTAGGCCAAATTTACAAACATTGCAACCAACAGCTGCTTGTTCTTCAAGTACTAGCCTTTCAAGTGACACAAATTTACCAAAATTAGCCATAATGCCTTTACCAAATAGTACAAATTTAGAACTTGGCCTAAGAAGTACTAGTCATCATGAAAATGTTATTGAAGAACCACATTTGAAATTATCAATTGGATCATCATCATCATCATCACCAAAAAATGGTCATCATGAGGTACTTAATTTGATTATGGCCGAAAAGGCGTACGCTGAGGAAGCACGTAGGAACGCGAAGAGGGAGATGGAATTCGCGGAGAGGGAATTCGAGAATGCAAAGAGAATTAGACAACAAGCACAATGTGAAATTGAAAGAGCAAAAGAATTGAAAGAGGAAGCTATTAAGAGAATAAGTTCATCAATTTTGGAAATTACTTGTCATGCTTGCAAAAATAAGTTTCAACAAAATGCACCAATTGATAATGTTGATCAGACTTCTCCACCTATGAGTTACATGTCTTCAGCAACAACAGATGGTGAAAGAGAGCAATGACCCAAAAAAATTTAAAAAATTTATGTAATGTGTTGGTTAGGATTTTAATTATTATTTTTTTGTTAGTTGGTATATTTGTGTTCATTGTATTTTGTCAATTAATGTAGGGTTCTAGTATGTGTTTATTATGAATAAGACTTATTGTGAATCATTATTTCAATTTATTTATTTTTGTTTGTTTTTGGCAATAAGGGGATGATCGATAATACTATGAATTATATTTGTTGAGATTGAGGTGTAGTTGTTTCGATAAGGGACTTGCATTAGTGGTAGATCTCATAATTGGATTATGTTATGAGCTTTTGGGGCATTAAGTGGGCCTTTGGCAATAAACATCACTAAGAAGCATGGAAAGTCAATTTCAGAAAGTTGATTTTATTTGAAGTACTTTTACAGATTTGGATTCCAACTTTATAACTAAACAAAGATTTTGAGATAAAAAGGAAAAAAAGAAAATAATTTCCACGACCTAGCGTCTCAAATGTAAGAATGTGCTTGAGATATTATTCGATGAAATAATTGAAGTGCATCTAATGATAATACCAAGGTTTGGGTTCTTTACTTTCTCTTTTCATGGATGATTTTTTTTTCAACAAAACCTTGTAAAATAATGACTTACTACATCCATCTTATTTTATATGATGGTGTTTGGTGAGCATCCTTAGGGACAAATTTAGCTTTGAGATATAAATAAAAATAAGTTTTTGACATATTAGTCAAATTTTTATTATATTACAATTTATCTGATTAAATGAGTGGCGATGAGAATTAGATTTTTAGATTTTTTTTTCTATTTTCTATCCTTATTATGGATTTTTATGTTATGTGGTCTGAATAATTCATGTTATTAAGAGTAAAATAAAAATGCTAGGATTCAATGTATTTTCTTAAGATTTTTTATTGTGATCATATAATTGAAAATTGAAATGTCAAGTTGGATAACTTAGAGTTCCATATTTTCAGATAATGGTTTCACTTTTTTTATTATGTTTAATTGTTTGGTCAACAAAGAAAGACATGATAGATATATATATATATATCATGGCATAACAATATTGTAGCATGATGAATAGTAGGACCAATGCCCATTATAGGCATTTGTATACCTAACTCCTTATCTATCATGGGAAAGGATAATAATGGCTTTTACTTCAAAACAATTTTATATATATATATATATATATATATATAATTGTTTTGAACTTTTAAAATGATAAGCATTTTGAAAATAGATGATTTTAGTAAAAATTATGTAGTATTTTGAGACAGAGAAATTAATATTTGAGAAATACAGAGTCTTTGGTGTTAAATAGTTTTTTTTTTTTGGGTTTCTTAGTCACTTAAGCAGTACGTCATCTGTCCCTAATTATCTATCCACATTTCCTTTTTTAGTTGTTCCTAATTACTTGTCCATTTTGACACAAATCAAGAAATGACAATTTTTTTTACTTATTATAACATCAATTAATTACTTTGAAAAAGGTACTTCTTGAAAATCTTAAGTTTTTAATTCATCAATTTCATAATTAATAGGGGTAAAATGATAAATTCACTATGTCAATTATTGTTTTTCTTTAATAAGTGTGTCAAATCAAAAGTTGACAAATAATTAGAAACCGAGGGAGTAGGAAATTGGTGAGATTTGGTTTAGTTTGTCATATTTTCAGTGCCAATTGATATGTCACTAACGAAATCAACACACAACACAAAAGCAGAAAAGTCTCTTTCAGAGGCTCACTTTTATCAGTGAAAACAATATACTATTAATCTCTTTGTTGACTTATTTTAAATTATAAGTTTCAAAAGTTTTTTTTCTTTTTAAATTTTATATCAAATCAAACATATCCACATAAATTGAGACATAGAAAGTACTATAAAAAGAAACATAAGCACAAATCCTCAACTTAAAGGCCACAAAAATTAAGTTGAGTTGATATATTCTCCACAAAAATGACTACACACTAATTTCACTAGTCAACCTAAGTTAAGAAGATATCCCCACAACAAAAATAGAACATACAAACCCCCAATTTTTCAAAGCATCTACTGTGGATGAAGCGATATCACGTGACAATTACTTTATCAAAAAGTTTTACTGAATATATATCTTAATACTATGCAAAATTGATAGATAAGAAAAGATGTGACATCGCCTGATAATGTTTAACACTTAACACATCGATTAAGTGCCTTATTTTCCTCTTCAAAGTCAAAAGTTCTCTTCTAATAAAAATATCGATATTGCATATGAAAAATTATGTGTACGCCGCGTTGATGATCATTCACTCTGGTTGAAGTTTAGAGATGATAATATTGTAGAAATTAGAGAACCAACAAGTCCAACTACAAAAAATGCATTAGGGACATACATTAGGGAAAAATAGCTATGCATCTTTGCACCTGAGGTGCCATCTATGAATGTTCTCTGTTGAAATTCCACAGTTACACCTAGTGATGCTCCAGCTGCAGTTGCCAATAGGCCAAATATGATCTACATACCATTAGAGGCGGAGTTAAAGTTTTTTGATAATTTGGTATAGAAGAAAATATTTTTCAATTTCTCCATGTTTTATTAGTTGGAGATTTATAAGAAATAATCTGATGTCTACCTCCAAGGTATATAGGAGTAAGATCTGTGTACACTCAACTTGCCCACACTTTACTACATAGGATTATGCTGAGTATATTATTGTTGTTGTTGTTCTCATGTTCGATTAGTCAAAAAAAAAATCAATTTTTTTTTGTAGAGAAAGAAGTACCTTGTAAATAACTTTCCTAGTTGAGGTAGGGAAAACAAATTCTACAAATAGCATTCGACATTGATTGTATCCTCACCGCCCTTAAGTGAACTGCATCTTCACCCCTACCCTCAGCGGCAAAGTCAAATTTTAACTAAGCGGGTTCAAAATATGAAGAAGTAACACACGAACAATTTGAAAGGGATCAACATCTACTATATATGGATTAAAAAAAATTAGTAGTATAAACAATGTATTTTTTGCCGGAAAGGTTCAAATAAACTCCCTCAATCCTAATTGGCTTCGTCGGGCCTATCCCCATAACCTCCATCCCCACCACCTCACCCTCACATCCCATAATATCTATCTTGATTATGTACAAATGATAATAACTTTTGTTAACTTACCGTAAGAAACTCATTTATTTTTGAAAAAAATATTTTCCTTCATGAAAACTCCCACAAATACAAAATCATAATTAAAATTACTAAATTTTATCGAACCCCCTAAGCCGAACAGTTGCTCCAACCGTATATATAATTGAAAAGAGAAAAGGGAAAATGAGTGGAGTAGCAAATTTAAGTTTGGAATTTTAGTAGCTTAGTTAATTTGTTTTTATGATTCAGTTTCTCATTTTCTCTTCCCTACACCTAATGTAATAAAAAAAGATTATTTTTAAAAAAAAAAAAAAAACTATAGTGTACCTTGTCAGCAATAAGTTGAACCAAGTGAAACATGTGGTGATCTATGAGTTGTTTCTTCGCTATCATGTAATATGCTGCAAATGGAAGTAGCAATACAGTGTAGCAAATCCCCACTATCATTATACCAAATACGAATCTGGAAAAAAAATAAAAAAGTATAAGTGAAAATATTATTGATCCTCCTTTTAAAAAAAATAATCTTCATCTTATCAATTTTTAATGAATTTATCAATGCTTGATGATAGGTTAGGTTAATCAGGAGTCAAAATTTTATATAAAGAAAACATTTATAAAATAAATATACAATTAAGTTGATTATATTGCACAAGTTGAATTTTGTAACTATTAATTACAATATGAATACTATTGTTTGTGCTAAAAACAATTTTAATCATATCACATAATAAATTAACATAAAGGAAATGAAAATAATTAAAATAATAATCGACAAAAAATTAAGTGTATAGAGTAGGATACCACTTTATGAACTTCAAAAATGATGAATTCTTAATCAAATAGCTATGTTACACTAATTCTTTTTATACAGTACAAATATCACATATATATAAATGTAAATATAGATTGTTGTTATAATATTATGATCATCATTAAAAGGACATTATATTCAATGAAATTGATAAATTGTCATCACTATATAAATATTTTTACCATGCAAATGATTTTATGGATTAGAACCAAAATGTAGTTAGAGATCTCTTCTAAATGAGGTATTCAAATTTGTATCGATCAGATATAGAGAAAGGGAGATTAATTATTTACCTGAATGTCTCAAAAAGGTGGTAGTCAATCTGAGTATTCATATAAGGAACTTCATTATTATACATCACAAGTGATGAAATCAACAAAGAAGCTAAGGTTACAACCCTAGCAATTACTACAATTAATGGAATTTTATTTGATGATGAAAATGAAGAAGAAGGCTTTTCATCATAATCATATTCAACCATTTTTTTTTATTTTTTTTTAATCTTTTCACATGAAAAGCCTCTTCTTCATTAGCAAATGATTAAAAAAATTAATGGTTGTGTTTATATAATCTTGATCCGCTATATGTGATATGTTGAAAGAAGACTGATTCAAATTAGGACATATGTCTTATGTACAAATTAAAGAATTTTTTTGTTATTTAATTTTGGCTTTAAACAATTTTTTTATAAAATAAATAAATAAAAGTTTTAAGAAGGTACTAATTAAATTTGGCTCAATTTATCACCTAACTTGTTCGCATTTACTTAGCAAACTAGTAAACTCATCCGCGCTTCGCGCGGACATAAAAGTAAATAAAATTTGAAAATATTAAACATGATGTCTACTTTAATTTACTATTGTTTTGTACATTTTTCTATCTACAAACATGAACAAATGTAATTCACTATCCATAAACTAATATCATAATTAAAAATATATTAATTAAAAAAAAAAACAAATAAATATAAGGGTCAATATAGAAACACTATATCAATTACTTGCGTGGTCATACAATGATGAATCTTATTCAATTTTTTCTTCCTTCGAGTCATACTTTACAAAGTACTGGATTCCATCTATCATCCCATTAATCAAATAAATCCCTTCATTTACTCAACTTTATTTTAATAATTTTGATTTTTAAAAATTAATTTTGTTACTATATCAATGTCTCATTATTCTGTCCTATAAATTCAGCATATCAGATTAACTCTTGAATAATTATTTGTATCGATATATTATATATGAAATAACTGTCAATATCTATAAATTAATTAATGGAGAAGTGATTTAACATCTCTTTTAGACAAATATCTTTAAACATTTGAGATTCTTAATGTTAAATTAGTTTTAAACACATAAATAACTGTAATTATAGTTAGCTACTTGTTAAAATAATAAGGTGACATTTCACTTTGACAATAAAATTATTTTTTCTAATTTTACAATAAAACATGGCTAAACGGCTATTAAATATAGCAATTGTTTTTCTCATACTTAATTTTTTTGTGAACAATTCTAAAATGACCACAGTATCACTCAAATTACCATGACATCAAAAGCAAGCCAAAAGTTTAGAATCATTTGTTCCTATTCCAGAAGAGAAAATAATGATATTAAATGGCTATCACTCAAAATTCATCATAACAAAAAAATAATTTAAAAAGCACAAAACTCATAACCATAATTATAAATAAGTCACCTATTCAAAATTTAATTTCAACTATTATATGCTTGTCTATATATGTAAATTTAATATCCACGACATATCACAAGAAAAAAATTCAAATAGATATTAATCAAATTTTTCATATCATCATAAAAGTGTCCTCCCTCATCCAAAAATAAATTAATTAAAAGTGGACAAAAGAATTACGTACCTATAAAACTTCTTGCTCGAATGGTGTCATATTCTATAAATATCCACGACATATCACAAGAAAAAAAAAATATCAAATAGATATTAATCAATTTTTTCATATCATCATAAATACATCCTCCCTCATGCAAAAATAAATTAATTAAAATTGAACAGAAGAATTACGTACCTATACAATCGTCTCATCCTCCCTCATCAAAAAATAAATTAATTAAAAGTGGATAGAAGAATTACGTACCTATACAATGGACTCTCCGTTTGCATTACCTTTTCTTTTATTAATCAGCATAACATATACACTATGTTATTAATCATCATAACATACACTATTGTTGAAAAGAAATGAAAAGTATATATATGCAAAAATATTACTCAAAGATCATTGCTCCCAAAATCAGCTTAACATACACTATTGTTGAAAAGAAATGAAAAGTATATATATGCAAAAATATTACTAAAAGATCATTACTCCCAAGATTTAATGCAAAAAGTAAATGTAAGAGTAATTGTTGAATATACGGGGGTTATAGGAAGGGGAAAGATGAAGAAACATAGACAGACACGATCCATTAATTATTCAATTTATTGAAGAATTAAAACTCAATAATAAAGTCATGATATATTACTATTACGTGGGTTGATTTTTTATACATAAAAAATATTAGTAGTTTATTATTATGTTATCATTATATAAAAAAGAAGAAAAAAAAGATAGGAAATTAATGCAAAAATAATAGAGTAAAATGAACCGTTTTAATTTTTATGAATTTGATGTGTAATTAAGAGGCAAGAGATTTAATTGGAATGTGACATTTTATAAATGGCAACATTTGAGCAAGAAGTTTTTAAAGGCACCAACATTTCTCTTTCATATTTAATATTTATTTACAATATTTTTAATTAAAAAATTGAAATAAAATTTAAAAAATTGAGAAAATAAATAAATATATTTCCTGATCAAAGAGGCATGCCACATCAGCAACATCATGTTTCTCCTTTATATATATATATTGATGATTATAATATATAAACTTTGTGTTTTGGTCATCTCAATCGACATATATTTTGAGTTACATCTATATATAAATTTAATTTTATTGTGCTAAGAATAAACAATTACCCCTAAAATATAATGTAATACCCCCAAAAGGATAATATTTTGGTACGAAACGTTTTCCCCTTTAATAGAACCTACATGCATGTGCTAGGATAGTTATAATATAAAACGAAAGTTTTCATATCGGTGGGACAAGTCATTTTTTAGGTCCTTTTAAGGCCTAGCTCATTTAGTCTCTTTTTATATATATATATAGAGAGAGAGAGATATTTATTTTTCGTAATTTATTTGAACAATTTGTTTATTTAAAATGTGAATTTAATACTTAAATTTTAATCAAACAAAAAGTTTTGTCTGTTTAGATAAGAAGCAACAACAAGTTTTGTCTGTTCAGAAAGGGAAAGTTTGCATATGTTCAGAAAAAGGAGTGACTCTTCATGAAAAGTCTCCTTCTCAAATTCTATCAATACGAAGCATTTTCCTGAAGTAATGAATACAATTAGATATATGTTTCCTGCTTTGTTGTATTGGGTAGAGAATTGTTTGTCATCCCTTAAAGAATATACAGACGATAACTTTTGAAATTAAAGATAGTGATATTTCACGTCTCAAAGCTTTAATTTCTCTGTTATTTTTCTTCTAAACAACATGTAATTGAGCAAGTAAGCTTTGAATATCAGAACATTAATTATACCAAAAAAAGGAAACTCATATCACTAGTCAACCAAGAAATTTAGGTATGATCAACACAACACATTAAAGTAAATCACACATACATTAATCATAAAAAGTTACACCAGAATAATTTTCTGAATTTCTTAAACATAGAATCTATATATCTATATAAAGCTGAATTTATATCCGCTGATGTGGCACCCTCCAATGGCCAGCATTTGCAATTATTTATTTTTATCTTTTTCTAAATTATTTCTGATTTTTTACCTCAAAATAAATACATAAGTGAGTAAAAATATCACACTAAATAGGACTAATTACTAACTCTGCTGCAGTCCAAAACGTGCAGCCCAAACAGTTTACAACTCAGCCCACTAACATTACATTAATTACCCAATTGGTGCAGCTCAAACCGTTTAAAACTCAGCCCACTAACATCACATTAATTACCCAATTGAATAGGTTAGGTTATGAGCCTCAAAAGAATTAAAGCTCTCAAATTTGTGGTGAAGGTGATTTGAGATGATTCAGCTAAAAGAAAGGCACAAGTATTCTATATTTTTTTTTTCTTTTCGATCATCATAATATTATTTTGAGTTTGATATTTATTTGATTTGATTATAGGTAGATATATACAGAAAATACAAAGAATACAGATGGGCAGATGATAAGAAATTGTAAGCAATTCTTCTCAAACTCTCTTTTATATTTATTTCCTTTTTCTTTGTATGTTTGACTAATTAAACAAGTTATATTCCTTGATCATAAGTTTTGCTAAGTGATAAATATATGAGGTATTCAATTATACTCTTACTTTATTGTTAATTTTTTTTAAAGAATTTCTTTATCTTGCAGTATTTGGAGAATGGAGGAGGAGGGGGAGATAGAAAAATGAAAATTTATCAGATGGGTTAAAAGATAAGAAATTGTAAGCAATTTTTCTCAAACTCTCTTTTATATTTATTTTTCCTTTTCTTAGTATGTTTGACTATAGAAGTTATACTCAATTGATCATAAGTTTTGCTAAGTGATAAACATATGAGGTATTCAATAATAGTACTCTTATTTTATTGTTCTAAGTTTTTTTTTTTTTTAAAAAGAATTTATGTATTTTGTAGTATTTGGAGAAGGGAAGGGGGAGGATGAAAGAAAAGTGAAATTTTATGATAAAATTAAATTCTGAACTTAATTACAATTAACAACTGTAAGAATAATACTGTTTCATCATAGGGTGAAGAAAATGAAATGGCGAAACAATTAATTTAAGATTGAGAGCAAGGAAATGAAAAATATAATAATGTAGAACTTTTGATAAAATTGAATACTTAACTATAAGAATAATATTTTTATTTCTAAATTGTCATTTTGTAATAATAATTTTATTGTCTCTGTGTAAATCTCCATAATTTTATATTTTTTTTCTTTTAATTTTGTTAATTGAGAGGTAAATATCTCTCCCATGAGTTGTAGTACTTTAGATTTTCAAATATTTTGAATTGTAAATTTATGAAAAAATGATTACTAATTTTATGTGTGATGATTGTTTGAATTTTATCTTCTTTATTTTTATTCCACATAAATACACTGGATATGAATCTAACAAACAAGTGATATGCTTTTTTTCTTTCCTATTATTGTTTTTCAATTAAATGCATGAAATCTATAAATATTATAAAGCTAAAAATATGGAGAAGTAAAATGCCACCTCTTTATAACTTCCAATTGCATTATTTGTTTTCTCTTCTTCTTGGCATTTTATTCACCCATTTCATTATATAATAATAATACAATAATCTGTGCTTAGTATTATTTTTCTTAATTATTTTAATTAAAAAATCATCTTCATAACTCATATCATTCTTTTTAAATAACTTCTATTATAATAATATTTATTAATTTTGTGACTTCAACTCACATTAACCTCCAATTGCATTATTTCGTTTTCTCTTCTTCTAGGCATTTTCTTCTCCCATTTAATAATAATAATAATAATAATAATAATAATAATAATAATAATAATAATAATAATAATAATAATATCTATTTTGTATTATAATTATTTTAATTAAAAATCATCATCATAACTCATATCACCTTTTTAAAATAGTAACTTCTATTATAATAATAATCATTAATTTTGTGGCTTTAACTCACATTTTCATCACTCCTACTCTTAATATTCTCCACTACTCATATGTTTTTTCAAGTTTCTATCCCTCAAATAATATTTTACTTATAAATTTTGACACCTTATCATAATTTTTTCATTATGAATTTTTATATGATCTCAAATAAAAATGATATGATACCTCTTATAATTCAAGAAATTTATTTATAATTTTTTTCATTTTTTTATTGATATTTTTCTTAATTTTTTTCATGTATGTACTATAATATTATAAAATTCAAAACTCACTTCTTCAACTCTCTTAAGTATATAATAAATGTGCCTATGTTAAAGTTGTGAAAAATTAAAGGCGTTACATTGATTATTTTTTTCAGTTTTTTATTAGTAATATTTAATTATTTATTTATAATAGACCGTAAATGGTCATCATATACAATATTGCAATTTTTCCTATAAAAGAAATGTCATTCTATAATCGGAAATAATTGTATAAGTAGTCGATTTAATTTACAAAATCAAAATTTATATGTGTACATATGAAAATTTTATATACTTTATTTTCTAAATTCATAAAATATCCTTAAGAAAATTTACTAATTACTTTTATAATCGCGCGAAGCGCGAACAAGTTTACTAGTTATATATACATGTTAATTTCTCTTAAATATAGTCATATAAAACGAAGCAAACATACATGTCGAATTGCGAGGGTATGGATATAATTTCCTTCCCTAAACTTGCTATGTATTAGTTAATTATCCAATAGAAAAGAGCTCTCTTAATTATCATCCACGCGTTCATGTTTACTATTTCTTGTAATTTTAGTGAATTTCCATACATAAACGTATCGATAATATTAAGTTTAAATAAAATCATATCTAAACATGAACATATATCTCACACACTGAGTACTGACACACACACATATATATATATATATATATACCGTTATCAGGTTGAAGAAGAAGAAATTAGGAAATAGGAATTAACAGGTAATATATTCCCATTAACATAGATAATAAGAACGAATTGTCGATAGATTTATTCTAATTAATAAAAACGATGTTAGACAAAATTATATTGTTTATGGTGATTCATTTTTTCAGATACGAAGGAAATTATCATCCACTGCATAGCTTGGCGAAATTGCCAACATTATCACCATCATCAACACTGATATTATTGTACCTTGCAACTTCATCACTCTCTCTCTCTTTGCTGGATTGATTTCTTTAGGTGTACTGTGATCTCTTTATGTTGTGAACATCATGCAAATTTATAGAGAGAGACAACCCTTAAAAAATAATGCATGTAGTGTCACAGAAGCGAAGCCAAGGTTAAGAGTTTGGGATTTTAAATCAATTTTGTTTGCCTGTTCACAATGTTAATATACATATATTTATTTAATTTTCTAATACAAATATAGGATCTACAAAAAAACTAGTCCATGAACTCCCATCTAGCTTCGCCAGTAGTGTAGTGTGTTTGTTTGGAAGGGAAAAAAAAAGTGATTTTCTTTTTTTTTTCACTAATAATAAATTAATATGAAAGATACGACAAAACTAGTTTCTCTGTTAGTTAAATTTTTCGTTTTGGATTTTCAGTTTTAGGAAATTGTGTAGTGTAATATTTTCTTAAATTGTTCAGAGGTCAGGTTTTATCCCCCGGTTTTGTATTATTCTTAACTGATTTTATGTATATACTCAGGAACATGCATGGTCAATAAAATAAAATAAAATAAAATCAAAGAGTATTTATATATTGTTTAGACTCTTATAGAAATTGACATTGGGTAAGTCAATCTCAAAAGTTAAGCTCATGAGAGAAATATTTTGGGAAAATTACTGGGCCATAAAATCTAAAATAATTACAAGTTCATACCCAAATTCAAAGTAATTCTTGAAATACTCATTCTCTCATAAATAATTACAGTCCATACCCCCATTTATTAAGGGTGATAATTTTCGCTTAAGTGATACTAAATCGGTATCATATAATGTATTGGTATAATTAAGGTTGATAACCGCTTAACTAATACTAAATCAGTATATATATATTGTATTGGTATCATTAAGGTTTTTTGTTCAAAAATTACTTATTAGTCAATGATACTATAAGAGTATATATATGTATATTGTTGTGGTATCATTAATATTTTTTGTTCAGAAATTACTCATTAGAAAATGATACTATAAGAGTATAATGAGTAATTTCTTGACAACAAACCTTAATTATACCAGTACAGTATATATATATACTGATTTAGTATCAAGTCATCGAAATTATCAGCTTTAATGATACTAATATAGTATATATGATACTAATTTAGTACTCCCTCCGTCCCATTTTATATGAGGTACTTTGACTCGGCACGGAGTTTAAGAAAGAAAGGAAGACTTTTAAAATTTGTGGTCCAAAATGAATGATAGAAATTTGTGTGACTGTAAATCATTCCATTAAGGGTAAAATATATATTTTATAGTTAGATTGTTACTTTATATAGAAATGTGTCATTCTTTTTGGGATTGACTAAAAAGGAAAGTGAGTCATAAATTGCGACAGAGGGAGTATCAGTTAAGCGAAATTAGTAAATGGGGTATATAGTGTAATTATTTAGTGAGGTATGAATGTAAAGGGATATATGTTTGTAATTATTTTGCTTTTATGTGGTATTTGCTTATTTTCCCCAAATATTTTTCAAGACCATATTATAAATGTCTATTTTTTAAAACATAGTATATTAGAGTAGGATCCATCTAAATTCTTTGTTTTCTAATATTGACTCCATATAATATTGTTCTCCGGATGTCTAGTTCTAGACCTCCGATGAGGTGTTGAATCTCACATCGGTTATTAAAAGTATGAGTGATTTATCTTTATTGACAATCCTCCCCTAAAAAAAGTGTTTTTAACCTTTCAACCGCTTGATCAAACATGCTCACAAGTTCAATATATTGAAGGCGTTTTTTATAAAAATTTCAAATCAGATCAAATTAATTGTATTAGTTTTTCAACCTCAGATTTTTCGGTAATTTTTTTAAATAAACATGTGATTAATAATTTGTGATTCAAATATTTCTTTAGTCCTAGCAAAATATAACTATTTAAGGTGAATCTTAAAAAAATAACACAAAATGTGACGTGAGCGATGCTCAATAAAAAATAAAGAAATTGCATAAAATAAATATATATTACAAATTAATAAGTCATAATGAAAATGATCATAACGTAAAAATATCACATCAAGCTAAAATAAATACTATTAATAAGTATTAACTACATGATACTATACATAAAAGAAAAAAAATCAATGTATTTCAACCTTTCTAAACGAATGGAAAACTAAAAAATAAATATCCCACATTATTATCATTTTTAGTGTTAAATTCAATTTCTTTTATTAGCATTAGTTGATTTGGTTTTGATGTGAGCTTTATTCGAATTACTTACATTTGTGGGCTACAAAAATTCTTGGATCTATAATTTTAAATCTAAGCTTGAAATAATATATTAAAAGATAGAAACTATAAAAAAGAAGAAGAAATATTTATATATTATTTAAAATTATATAATACATATAATGTCGGATGGTTTGATTCGATTTGAAATTTTAAAGTTATCACTAAATTAAATTAATTATTCTCAATATCAGATCAAATCAAACAAAATCATCAATCTTTTTTTTTTTTCAATACAACTCATCGATTTGATCTGATTTTTCAATCTTCTTTATATAGTACTATCTAATCACAAAACATTTGACCGTAATTAGATATTAAAAATTGAAAATTAATTATCTCTGTACCAAACACGCCCTTAACGCACAAAGGAAGAAGAGAGAAAAGATTATTTGGGCAATAATTGAGCTTAATTACTACATATAGGCCCACATGAAATAACCAAATTGCATCTTTCAATTCTGAAGTGGAATAACAGAAAAAGGTTGCCTAACTTTAATTAATTGTGTTTTTATATCTTTTGACCTACACTATTGAGTACTAACGATATCAAAATACGCAACTTATTAATTTAATTACTTGTTTGGACATTATTTTAAAAATGAACTGATTTAAAATTGAAATAGTTTAATATGTAATTTGAATTGTTAAGTTGTATTTTTACTTATAAATATAAAAAATCTATAATTTGTGAAAAGTGAAAAACTATCAAAAAATTTCCAACTCTAATACAATCTTATCAAATGAGCAAATCATAGTACGTTCATAAACAAAGTATCGAAATATATTAAGACACAAAATTAATAAATCACATATCTTCATGCACTACTAAAAACCGAGTTCTTTCCCACCATGAATCAGTGGGAAATTTGTGCTATAATTTCTCCATTCCATTCCCAGCGAACTAGCTCACTGAAAAAACGCATGATGAAAAACAAATTTCCATTGAAATCATGTGACTATAGCCACTGAACATTTTTTTCAATAATTCAATCAAAATATTTATGGGAATAGCCGCTACACAATTTTCAATGGAAAAATAGTTGTTTTTTTAGTAGTGATGTTCCTTTTATAAGTACCAAATATATATTTGGGTTTATATTAGTATAAACTTTTAAATACATATAATTTTATAAGGATTCTGATAAAATAAATCAAGAGAAAATGGCCAAAAGCTCCCACAACCTATAACCGAATTTCCAACTACATACCTATACTTTACAGGGGTCCTATTACCCCCTTGGACTATTTTAAAGTGGAACTATTTTCTCCCCAAATGCTGATATGACAAAAAAGATATAGTTCACTCTCTTTGGAAGAGTGAGAGATAAAAAGATAATTAAAATATTAACTTTATAAATATTTAATTTATTTCATATTAATAATCTATTTGTTTTAAAAAAGAAATTATGTTTCCTTTTATTTTTTTACCTTCTTTATCTTTTCCCTTCAATCTTCATCAGATCCATAGACACCTGTGGTGGCTCACCTCGACCACCAGGTCACCGCCCTCATCAACTTTTCCAAGTCAGTTCTCATCTTCAAATCACATACTTTTCATTATATCTCCACTTTTCATCACTTTAAAAATTTGTTGGTAGCTCAAAATCAAAATTGAAAGTTAGAAGAATGGAACTTTAGACTAGTCATTAACGGAGGAGTTCACTAAGTAATAGATTCAATTAAAGGAGAAGAATTCATCATTGGATAACAGACCCTTTAATGAAGAAGACTCATTTATTGAAATTGCTGTAAACATCAATCGAGTTTCTCTTATCGACATTGTTAAATCTAAATCAATACTCCCTCCGTCCCATTTTATGTGGCACCATTTCCTTTTTGGTCAGTCCCAAAAAGAATGTCACATTTCCTAATATGGTAAGTATTTAAAGGTACAATTCCTCTTTTACCCTTGTTGGTTCCATTTAATCTTAAAATAATACTCCAATACATTTATGAGGAGAGAGAAAAGTGAGTCTACTTTTTAAAGGGCAATTTGATAAACATTTCAAAGTCTTCATTTATTTCTTAAACTCCGTGCCCGGTCAAATATTGCCACATAAAATGGGACGGAGGGAGTACTAGTCTCTCCGCAAGTCTGGTACCTTTATCCTGGCAAGCAGGTATCGTTTACTGGTGATTCTTTGAAGAATCGATTTTGAGAAATATTATAGTAGCTGAAAAAGAAGCAAATTTCAGTGATAGAGTTTTTCGTTTGTCTCTAGCATTAGAGAACGAGATTTCCTGGTTGTTTAGAATTCCAGTGAAGGTCAAAGATGTGGCAGTCATGGCATCCTCGTCGTCAAATCTGCAGAAGGCTTCAAAGAAAAAGAAATGGAGGAATGGAAAAGGAAGAGAAAAGGAGAAGATAAAAATATAAAACAAAAAGTAAAATATAAAAGAATAGTTAACTTTTTTTTTATATAAAAAAGGGTAAAATTATGTGGCAGCGCGTGTTGATTACTACCAAATACAAATCTGGGCGTGAGTTTGTAGGGGGCTAGATATTTCACTTTCAAAAGGTTCAGGAGGTAATAGGACCCCCGTGAAAAATAAGTGTGTAGTTGAGAATTCGGTAATAGTTTGGAGGGGAGGGGTGAGGGGGGTGGTTTGACCATTTTCTCAATAAATCAATAATAGTAGTCACTAACTATTTTTTGATAAAATACTTCTGCAGCAACATGGTACAAAATCTCTTCATGTTGATCACACTTCTGCAGCAACATGGTACAAAATCTCTTCATGTTGATCACGTACGACTCTTTTTTGCAATCTTCAAAATTATGGGTCCTTTTTGTTTCTTTCTAAAATATACCTTATAGGTCAAGTTTTATATTTTTTAAAAGATTGAAATCACAATTTAAATTTTTAAGTTCTACTTTTTAGAGAATTTAGGATTTGAAATCTTGATTTGAATTGAAGTTGATTTTTTTTCTTCACAAATTCCATAAAAAATATGTTGATTTGAATCGGGCTCTCAAATCCTATGTTTAAACATCTATTAAAAGTGTGATTTTTTCCATATAATTTTTGTAAAAATAAAATTTCAAAATTGTTAAGATGAATTTTTGAACTTAAGAAGTTGCAATAACCAAAATAATTGTAAATTTAATCCTACAAAAAAATGTTGGTCCTTTTTTAGCTTTCTCTATTACCATTTTTTTAGTCCGGAGCTGATGTAAAATGGATCACATCAAGCCTATCCATTCACGAACTTCAATGCTTTGATGGAGTGTTCACAAAGATGAAGGTTGTTTGGCATGTATGGATGCTAAGGAGGGAGTTCCATGCCTTGCATGGGAACATATGCACCTCGAAGAAGCTCCCAGTTGGGCAACACCATGGTTGGATGATAGCTTGGAGCATGGAAGGCCTAACGAAGGGAGGAGGAGCAAGTGAAGAATGTGCTCCATTCGGCGAGCTGAAGGACACTTCGGCGACTCGCCAAAGCCCTCGGTCCAAGATAGCCAACTGATCCAATGAGCTGCAAGAGAAGGCTGCCTATTCGGCAAGCATGGAGGACATTTGGTGCATCGCCCATTGACCCCCAGACCGCCGAAAGTTACAGTAGCCATCAAGGGAGAAGCCAAGGGAGCAGTGCACATCACCGACTGATCGGCGACTCGCCAAGAGGATTGTGCGATCCCGACTCAGCTCGACCATTGGCCCATTTCGGGTCACTTTTGGGCCCATCTATGTAATAATGCCTAATACTATAAATAGGTCTCTTAGGGTTCATTTTAGGGCTCATGAATCTTTTAAAGAGTTTAGCTTCTATACCGTGACAATTGACATTATATTTATAAGATTCTTTTATACCGTCCGTCTGCAGGTCGCTTAAATGATAACTACAGGTACCTGATCATTAGATGATGGAGAGCTGCGTGAAAATCTGCCTGGAGAATTTGTACTATTTAAGTGTGCAGGGGATAGTTTTGGCACAATATACGGCGGCTGCACGTATGGTGAAATAGGTGAGCGCAACATAGGACTTTGATGAGCAGTACTTGAATGTACTGGAGACGCTATTGGACTTTGCCACTTCGGTTTATAATTAGTAGCCCCTGTTACCACTGCTCCTGGAGATCTTCTAGGTGAAAATATCACCGATGGAGGAATGTTGATCCTAATTCTGGACACAAAAGTAGCAAATGTGTATTGATCAATATGTAACCATGAGTCCATGACATTCTTAATTAAGATAGGGAATTTATTGTAAACTGAAATTGTTAACATACTTGTTATGAACATCAACATAGTCATCTGTCTCGTCGTATATTGGTTCCTAACCTTCCAGGAGAAAAAATAAGAGTTATTGCAGGACAAATTAGCAATCAACCCATCAATTAAGAAAAAACAAAAATAAACTTGCATAACCAACATGAATTATTAATTTTACCTGCAGAAGTTGTTCAAGTACATCTTCCATTGTAATGATACCAATTGCTTCTTCTCCTAAAATTAAAGATCATTCCAATTTATCACTAATTAATTTTACCTCTAAAAGTTGTCGGACTACACTGGTATGTTGTAATATGAAATATGTAAGTTAGTTGTACTAATATAGATTATGTATCCTTTTCAGCTGCATGACGTTGTACATGGGTCGTTTGGTTGGAAACAAGTTATCCGAGGATAAGTTATCCTGGGGTTAGCTATCCTGGGATAACTTATCCCACCATGTATATGGGATAACTTATTCCGTCACTATGATATAAATGGTGGGATAAGTTATTCCAAACATGGCAATCAAACAACATAAATTTTTTTATCCTAACACTATTTCCTTATCACATCACTATTATTTTTAATCCCTCGCACCAAACGAGTTAGGACCCGTTTGGTAGGCGGTATTAGATAGAATAGTCCATGGATTAAAATTTAATCCATCTAATACATTGTTTGGTTACTTTATTTAATTTAATCAATGGATTGCTTATCCACCATATGTGGTCTTATCTTATCCCTAGAAAATGGAGGGATAACTAATCCAAGGTTTAACAAACCTTGGATAAGATCCCTAAATGACTAAACTATCCCCTTATTCCTTTTCCTAAATTTCTTTTGTAATTTAATTTCTTTTTTATTTATATTGGAATGGTTATAAATGTTCTTTTTTAATTCTCTAAATCCGTTTAGTGTAATTTAATGATTTCACTAATGTTTTTTTCTCCTTTTTTTCTTGAATATTTTTTTATTCAAGATAGTTTGTCGATTAACCACTTGAACTATTTATTTTTTTTAAAAATAAGCTTTAGGTATTGAAAAATTTAAGTAGTCTTAGATTTATGTTAAGTTTAAGATATACTTGACCAACAAAAAATTAGAAATACACCGCACCATCAATGATCTCCTTAGTGGTACATCACACCTTAAAATTAATAACAATTATATATATATATATACACACACACACACACACATATTTGACTTAACTAGTTAAATGGAATAAAAAATCCAACAAAAAAAATCTACATGACCCAATTAAATGAAATAAACAATCTCATAATAACACAAGGGTATAATAGGAAATAATTTTTTTGTAGAGTATTAAATCAAACACAAGATTAAGTGGAAAGTAATGAACCAAACACTTGACAAAAAATAATCCCTACACTATTAATCCCTGCATTACTAATCTCTGTGTTACTAATCCTTGCATTACTAATCCCTGTATTATCAATGTTTGTACCAAACGACCCCTTACTATTAGCAGTACCCCTTGTCCTCTTAAATAATGGAAAATATTATCTATATTTTTTTTTATTATTTTTTGGGGGGGGGGGGGGGGGGGGGGGGGGGGGGGGGGGGGGGGGGGGGGGGGGGGGGGGGGGGGGGGGGG
>JAJOOR010002303.1:0-22194 GCA_036250505.1 Solanum acaule | reverse complement strand
ATATATATATATATTTAAGTATTTAAGTATGTGTCTATGCACATATACGTTAGATACAACACAGATTTAATGTCAAATATATATATTTTATGCAGAAATACATTACATACATCATAGATAAATTGAATACGCTAATGTCCTCTCAAAATCAATATGTAACTATGTCGAGATACACTGAATACTATGCATAAATACACTGATATTGAATACATGAAATTGATACGTGATACATTAGATGAAATTGATATACATAGCAGAGGCGTATCCAAGATTTCCGCAAGATGGGTGCACAATTACAAAAAAATGTATCTTAAATATAAATTTGATCGGTTTGACTTTTAGGTTTTTAATATGAACCATTAGATTTTAAAAATTATAGGTCCAAAACATATAATGCTACTAGTTTTAAATTTTAATATACACATTTGATTTAATTATATAAAATTTTTACAGTGCTAATTATTTTAGCAATTTTCAATGTAACGCACTTGAAAATTTTGAAAGATTAAAGGAAAAAAATAAAAGAATAATTAGTTGAAACGTCAAAAGTGTAACCAATAACCACTTAGAGAAGTGTTAGTAAAAGACAAGATAGATATAAGATTTAAATTTCTATCCTCGGGGTGCACCCAATCATCATCGTATTATTATATGATACTTTGAACGTGGGTTCACACATCTATATTTAAATATTTTATAAAAAATATAACACTACTATATATGATCTAGAGAGGGGAGCATGGGTTCACGTGAACCCACGGCACCCCCTCTAGATACGCCCCTGATACATAGTACATATTTGATAGTGGATACAAGATGCATGAAATTATAAAACAGATATACATAGAAGTAAAGGGATGAAGGCAGGTAAGAGAGAGGAAATATGTGATATACATTCAGTAGATACAATAGATCTAGTGACACATACACTATATCTAGAGGTAAATACAATATATCTAAAGATAACTCAAACAAGTTACATAATTATTAAAACTAGGAAAAAAAGATAAATATACCCCGAACTATCATAAATGTTATGAAGATACCCCTGTCATACTTAGGATATTAGTACCCCTGCCGTCCAAAAATTAAAACATATATTCCCTTTATACTAACATACATACACGTGTCATAATCTTATCCACGAACCTGACATTTATAATTTATCGGATCGATGGATATAATTGCACCACGTGTTCCTATTTAGTCTTCCGTTAGAGTGAATGACATATATATTCTAGTTTTTGAACGACAGAAGCACCAATATCTCAAAAATATGACGGAGGATATCTACATATCATTTACGATAGTTGAGGAATATATTTGTCCTTTTTTCCCTTAAACTATCACTCAACTAAAAATTAGAACTCAAAAGAATTTTTTTTAGTGCTTATATGTATTCCACATCCTCCCAAAGAGGCTACGTGGGGCCTCTACCGTTTCAACATTTGCTCACGTGCACATCACGTGATTAAGTTTCCTTCCTGAATTTACAAATCATCTTCGAAACTAGCTTCAGTTCCATCCGCAGTCGCCGACCGCCGACTACCGTGAAGGTTTCAACTTCCGACCAACCGCCGACCGCCGGTACGTAACCTCTTCCGTCGCTGTAAGACGGAACTCCGTTACCTGTTATCCGGAGTGGACTCGAACAGTTTATGAGCCTATATCCTCTCCAATTGTTGACATACAGTTCACATTACAGAAACCTTAAACCTTTCAGCATTCCACCACCGTCGTTAACGATGAAGGACTGGCCGCTGTCATCATGCGGCGCTGTTTACGTTCCTCCACATCAACGCCTCCGTTCAGTAATCACTGTTCCCTCTGCTGTTTCTCCACAACCTGGCAGCTTTCGTCCTACAGCAATCGATCAAAAACCTAATCCTAACTCTCTCAAGTCCTACGCTTGCCTTCCGCCTCAGCAGCAACCAGTGCGACTGCAACATAAGAGAAGTTCACAATTTGATGAGGTTTCTGAGGAAGGAGGTGATATTGAGCTTACGCCATATCAGGTAGGTGAGACACGTCTATCTGTAGCATTTTGAAGTTTAATCAATGTCAGGATTCTTTGTTTTCCTTTAGGCATGCATTACATAGGTACCCAACTTAAGTGTTTAAATGAACAAAGGATTTCAATTAGATGGCCTGAATAGAGCAGAATGTATAGATAGGATTCATATTATTGGCCTCAATTAGTTTGGAATTGAGGTATGTTGATACTTAATAATACCAAGGTAGGTTGAGCAATTAAGTGCGCGAATTAGTTGGGAAGAATCTTGGGGTCTAAATTTAGTATTCACAATGCTTATAAATGCTGTTTATACAATAAATTTTAAGGACTGTTTCTGCTCGATAAATATAAGTTTTCTTCCTTAATTGGGCTATGTTTGAATTGTTGTATAATGATCCAATTTGTCTTAGGAAATGACTAAATGGGGAAATCTCAATGATGGCCTAGTTTTTACTGAAAAAAGGTGATTGCCTAATTTCATTTAGAACTCAATTATTGCCTAATTTCGATTAAAACTCGATTTCTGAGCAAGTTAACTCAAAATAGTGTTTTGAAGCTTCAATGGTATGTTAAAGTGGATTTGAAACTTACATTTGGGTCATGACTGTATTATGTAAGGTTACTTGAGTAGTTACATAATCTAAGAACGAGAGAATATTGTCATTTGATTTGGTTTATGGGTGATATATTGACACTTTAATCTACAATTCTGTGGACATCGCATCTTTGTGTTGTCTTGAATCCTTGACTTCGTTCTTTGTTTTTAACACGACTCATGTATTTTAATAAGTTAGATAACCAAATCCACATATCTGAATATTAAGTTTTAGATCAATGATGTGACCCTATGCGAGTAAAAATGTAATCAAGGATCATATGTGTTTAAGCACTGAACTGCATTGGAAAGCATCACATGCATATTAACTTGAGTTAGGCATGGTTGTTTTCTTTTGCCTTGGACCTTTGATGTTCAGGCATGGTGGGAAGGCCCAAAATAGTCCCTCATCTTTGGGTTAAGACTCAAAGTCATCCTTGAGTTTTCACATGGAGCACTAATAGTCCCTCATGTTTACAATATTGGTGCACTTTTGGTCCTTCCCTAAATTTTTGCCTATTTTTTAACATTAATTTTGTTCATAATTTTATGTAAGGAATGTTCCATCGTCTTTTTATATATTTAATAGAAATAATATCTCTATGTGAGAGAAGGTGAGAAGCAGGATAAGGTGTTCTGTTCAGTAGAAATATTATTGCAGCTAAACTAAGAACATTTTAACATATAACATTGCAAGAAAAGAAAAATTTGTACTATTGCACGTGAAATCGTCGTGATGAACCTCTCGACTTTACCTGCAATACGATTTTTACTAAACAAAACAAGGTGTTTTTCATCTCACAATCTTTCACATGGAGACATTATTTCTATTAAATATATAAAATGACGATTAAACATTCCATACATAAATTATGAATAAAATCAATGTTAAAAACTAGGCAAAATTTTGAAGGAGGACCAAAAGTGCACCAATATTGCAAACATGAGGGACTATTAATGCTCCATGTGAAAACTCAAGGATGACTTTGAGTCTTAATCCAAAGATGAGGGACTATTTTGGGCCTTTTCTCTTCAGGCATGTAGCAAGATATGCATAACAAGAAAGCCTGATTAAGATTTCCGAACTACAGTAATTAATATAATGAATAATAAAGTTGCGGGTGCTGGCAATGGCAACTTTTTTTTTTTTTTATTTCAAAAAAAAGTTGTCATTGCCAGCACCTACAACTCTGTTTCATTAAATAATTGGTGTACAATGCGGTTATCAGTTGACTTGAATTTAATAGTAAGTATTATCAACAAAATAGACAAATTAAATTCAGTCCATCCCTTTTCCTCACTCTCTTCTGAGCTTTTCTTTTTGGCTCAATGACCTTTCTGCACTAGTATGGGTCTTCATCTTTTTTCTTCTTGGACCTTGTAACTCTTCTCATTTCTTTTTCAAGTTTTCTATAAAAAAATAGATTATATAGTAACTCTTTCATATACAGGAAAAATATAATCCCATTCTTCATGTGTAATTAGATACTATCTTTATCCTATCCTATCTAGTGTTATTGAACATGGATTAAGTGCTTATTGTTGTTAGACTTCGTGATATGCTCTTAAGTTACTTGTCCTGAAATGTGCCTAATTATCAAGTAATATGCTGATCAGTGGTTGCACTAGTGTTTTTTCTAGAGTTATTAGATTGTTTTAATGCTGGAGTTATATTCTTATCCAGATATATGTAGTTCATAGCAATTAACTGAAAAATTTAAAATGTTACACTCAAGGGTGTGTCCTAGTGGTCAAGGAAGTGGATTGAGAACCATGAGAAGGTTCAAATCCCAGTAGAGGCAAAACACTAGGTGATTTCTTTTGGTTTGTCCTAGCCTTGTTGGATAAAGTTACCAAGTACCTGTGCCAGTGTGCTAGTGGGAGGTAGCAGATACTCGTAGAATTAGTCGAGGTGCGAACAACCTAGTCCGGACACCATGGCTATAAAAAAAATAATTGAAAAATGCTACAACTTGTTTAAACATAAATATGACATTAGTTTGCACCTCTCCGGTAGGTTGCATCTGAACAAGAGTGTTCTTGTGGCCCTAATATTATATGCGTCAACTTAACTACACTACACATTTATGTTGTCAGCATTTCTCTGTTGCTGAAATGATGGAATCACTGATCTGGACATATGGTGAATGAATCAACATACACTTGGATGAGAGGCACACATGGTGGAGACTTGAACTTGACCATTAATTTGAAGGAATCAACCTTAACACATAGGTCACTGACATCTTTTCTATTTGGAGCATTCCTGACATGGATGGGTTTTTTACTAAGTTGCATGGGATCTTCACTTTCGATGCCGCACCCGTGTCGGATTCTCCAAAAATATACTACTTTTGGCGAATCTGACACGCACCCCTTGACATTTTTGAAGTGTCCGAGCAACATAGTTTTTTTAGACTTTCTATTTTGATCTGATGATGAGGTTTTATACATGTCAGTGAATGTTTGCTTTGTCATGGAAAATAACTGCTCATGTCCAGCTACTTTCAATTGCATATACAATCTTATCCATGTTATGGCTTGCATGCATTTACAGCTAATTCTTCCTGTCTGCATGTATCACAAATATAAGCCACCTGACTGTCCTATAACATTAAATGGATTCCAGGGTGCTGTCACATCTGATAACGCTGAAACATGGAAATGGAAGCTCACTGCTCTGCTACACAACAATGATATACAAGAGGTGCTCTCAAGGGAGAAAAAAGATAGGCGTGATTATGAGCAAATAGCAGCTTTAGCAAGCAAAATGGGTTTATATAGGTATCTTTGATTAGGAAGTGTCTTGTTTCTGCACTTGTTTTGGTACAGAACTTTAATATTCTACCATCCTTTGCAGCAACCTATATTCAAAAGTAGTTGTTGTCAGCAAGCTTCCATTACCTAACTACAGGTTTGATTTGGATGATAAGCGTCCTCAGAGAGAGGTATGTTCTTGACCTGTTAGATATTCTTATTCAGTTATTTAAATTTTGACTCAACGCCAATGTTTCCACTTCTATTTTCTTTTATTTAATTGTCTTAGTCTGGATTTACATTCCTGTTGCTTCCTACTTGATCAGGCTTTTCTTGTTTTAATTCATGCCTGGTTCCTGTATTCCCTCTTCTACCTCTCTTTCCTGTCCTTTATCTCATTAATGATGATAAAGACTGCGACCTTTAAACAATTGTCAGGTGATCCTGCCTCTGGGTTTACCTAGACGAGTAGATGTTTTTCTTGGAGAATACTTGTCTCGTAAGCCAAGGAGCACAGATGTACTTTCACGATCAAGCAGTAATGGCAGTATAGCTACTGATGAGGGTCTATTTGAGCAGTCAGAGGCACTCCCTCAAAGTAAGGCTTCCATGAAGAAAATCAATTGGGAAAGGAGTATGCAAATGCAGACAGAGCAGCAAACTTGGCAGGTTCAATCACCTCAAATTTTAAAGCACACTGACATCTGTAAAAATTAAGAATTATCTCCCTCTTCCAACCTTGTCTTCACTTCAAGTAAGATGCTTAGTTTTCTTGGTCTACTTTCAATAGGTCAGACATGATAATCAAAGTTTTTGCTGCCTGAAACCTTATCATGGAGTGAGAATTAAATGCTGTAATGATACATGCTTCTTAATTTGTCCAGAGTCTGGACTAAGCAATGAAAATAGGTGTTGAGATTAGAGGAAACGAGAATAAAATTACACTAGCTAATCTGTCAAAAAGTTTATAGATACACCATGTAGTATATTTTTCTTGTTAACATAGTAAGACACTAGGAGCAGAAGTTGAGGGGCCAGGAGATACACACAATCTATTGCAGGGCAAAAAGTTTTATCTTCTAATGCTTCCTTAAGAAGGTGCAATTGAATCTACTGTTGCTGGGGCAGCCCTTAAAATATTGACGACATAATAGCTAGTAGTTGTTTTTTTTCCCGCACGTCTTTGTTGGAAAATAATAATTATCTTTTCTCTAACTTCTCTAGAAAGGAAAAACATGTTGTTCACTTGCTGTTTTCCTCTAACCTGCGTATGGTGAGAGATAGGAGATCTATGAACTTAATTGTGGTGCCAAAACAACTCTTATAAAGTGATCTGTGGTATGCATGTATAAGATAAGGACGCAACATACTCAAGTGAAAAGTTATAACTGTTGTTTATTTGGAAACAATTTTTGTGTTTATTCCCAGAGGATTATACATAACATTCCCAGTTAGTTGAGACAATTGTAACAGTTATAGGATATAACACATCATGACCTTGATTTTGCCTTCATCCTTTTTCTCCAAAATGCCCTTACTTTTCCTAAGTAGGTATCCTCTCATTCTTTCTCCACTGGTTCTCTTTTCTTTTCTTGACTATTGCGGGTCTCACACTACGTTATTTTAGACTGTACTTCAGTTTTTTTGGTTTTACCAGAAATATTTGGGCATTCAGATAAGAAGAATTTTAGTCATCTTTGATTTTTGGTGAATTTGATGTCTAGATAGGAAAAATATTGATCATAATTGAGTTCTGAAGAATCTGATTCATGGACCTATCTAAAATCATTGAGGGCTCTGGTTTTAGTTGATAGAAGTGATAAACTTCTGGGTTAGGTTCTCAAATTAGGAGGTGTTAAGACACAAAGATTTGTTCCTCTCCTTCTAGGCGAGCTACTTCGTTCCTCAGCAAAGTGTCCACTTCTTTATCGACAGATTTCATTCGATTTGTTGAAGCTTAGTTGGTGGAAAATTTGACATAAATGTTTGTGCTAGCTGGAGTTTGCACGTCGTGAAATGCTTTTGTTCATATAAAAGTTTAGTATTTATAGAGAAACTAAGAACAAATCCAAGAGAGGTCCTTGTTCATGACAACAAGCAAAAAGCCCCCTATGTCTTCTACGGAATTGCATAAACAAAGGTGCAATTTCTCTAGTATTAAGTGATTTTTTAGGCAAACCTATTTTACCTGTATTCATAGGAAAAGAATATCTTCAAATCTAATATATGTCTGACTACTTTAGCAACCACTACCTGAAAAATTTTCAGAAACGAATTTCTGAAAATCGGTGTATAAACCCAGTATCAACTGTTTGTAGGGAGAACGGTATGTGTTAGAGTGAGTAAACAGTCTGCTGTGACTTTGTTCCTTTGATCCTTTCACATAGATCTTTCTGCACTCTAGCTCTATGTGGTTTCTATTTTCTCCACAGTTTGTAGCTTTTTATAGTTTTTTGTTTTTGAGTTTGTTCTGTTTGTTTGATATAATGTTGTAAAAGTTTATCAGTATATATTTTTTTTGTTCCCTGTGGAAGATCGATTCATGGAATATCATTCTTGTTTGTTACAGGAATCACCTGAGGGTAGGAAGATGCTGGAATTTCGTAGTAGTCTACCTGCGTATAAGGAAAAAGACGCAATATTAAGTGCCATTTCACAAAACCAGGTATGTCAGATCTTGAGAAATCTGTCTTCGCCACTTTGTCCATCATTGCTGTATTAGAGCAGTGCCATGTGCATTTTATGTCACTGGTAAAGGAGAAAAAGAATAATGGGAGAGCTTCTTTTGATTTGTTGTTTTTATGATACATTTGGGTAAGATCATAAAATATGTGGTTGTGAAACTATCATCAAACTCTAGAAGAAAAATAAAGCCTTTCTTATATTTTGAACAATTAACATTCATTTTGGGTTGTTGGTGGGCAAGCAAGACATCCCATGATTAGAATCCATTGATAAGGAACTGGATAAATTCGCCCAGTCATCGTTGATTGTTTATCCAGTTTCTTATCAGACACCAAATGAACCTTTACAAATCTTGCCATGTGAGATATCTAGCAAAGCATTCACATATAGTGGAAGAACCAAAATTCTTTTTGTTGGTCAAGCATAAAGCAGATGAGGGGCGAAATAAAAGGATTCTGTTTTGAAATATGTTACAGCATTGTAAATTTCTTCTTCTTGCTTGGGATTTAGGGGTGTGGCTTAAGCGAAGAAGTGCAAATGAAAAGATTTTAAGCATACAGATTGAATATGATAGCAAACTGCAGTTCTTGGAGACTCCTTTTTTTTTTGAAACTGCAGTTCTTGGAGCCCTTTGAAGCTCTATTAAATTCGTCTAGTATTCTGGTACGCCATTTTCTAACCATTACTGGGTCTTAGCTTTGTCTGCGAATGACCTCTCTGCGATTTGAAGAGTGTTGATGCCCGCTCTTAGCTTGGTGGTTTTTTGTTTTTCTAATTTTATTTTGGGAACTAGTATAGTTCAAAATGGAATGTGTAAAAGAAAACATGCAGTAGCTAAATTCCTTGGGAAAGGCTTGATCTTTTTAAAACTTCTCATGATGATTCTGATATTAGGATAAGCTTTTCCGTGTGAACAGGTGGTTATTGTCTCTGGTGAAACTGGCTGTGGGAAGACCACACAGATTCCGCAGTTTATTTTAGAGTCTGAAATTGAGTATATTCGTGGAGACATGTGCAGTATCATATGTACACAGCCAAGAAGAATATCTGTTATGGCAGTATCTGAAAGAGTTGCTGCGGAGAGAGGGGAGTTGTTGGGTGAAACAGTGAGTTTCTGTACTAGAAAATAAAATGGCATACATTCCATCACGCATGACTTAAGTTTGGAATAAGTATTCTGTCTTCTTTGATGTCTTTGCAGGTTGGATATAAAGTTAGGCTAGAAGGTGTTAAAGGAAGGGACACTCACCTCCTCTTCTGTACAACTGGTATCTTGTTAAGAAGGCTACTGGTTGATAGAAATCTGAAGGGAATCACACATGTAATTGTGGACGAGATTCATGAACGTGGAATGAACGAAGGTATATTGTTGTCTTTAAAGAGATTGTGGAGTTAATGGAATCTACTTTCTAACAATTGAGTATGTATTATACCAGACTTTCTGCTAATAGTTCTGAAGGATTTACTCCCACGTCGGCCAGAATTAAGGTTGATCTTGATGAGTGCCACCTTAGATGCAGAGCTTTTCTCTTCATACTTTGATGGGGCTCCACTAGTCCACATTCCGGTGAGTAAGTTGGTTGACTAATTGTGTTTTCAATTGATGTTCGACATTAATTTATGGCAATGGTCCTATTCCTCTTCCTCTTGTTCTGTACTACCTGAATCCCAATTTATTGATAAGACATAGTTTGACTGCACAGAAAATTTCTCATGTATATTCTTTTGGTAGTAGAAGAAGAAAACATTAAAGCAGTTGTAATATAAAAAATTAAATTTGAATAATGTGATGTTGTCAGAAAAATAGTGTAGTGAGGTGTTTCTCTTTGTAGAAATCTTTTTATCTGATATTTGCTAGTTCCTTTTATATATTTTGTTTGTTGGTTTTCTCTTTTTTATCAATTAAACAACGTGTATCATATGTTAATTATTAGAACTTCTCTATATGGAAATTTTAATCTGTATTTTAACAGTATTTGTTTGAAACCTAAAATATAAGTTAGAGGACAATAAGCTAATTAGTCATTTGAAATTAAAATATCTTCTGCGCATTAATGTTATTTTGGTTACATGTTATATCAATTTAAAATGATGTGATTTTATATAGAGCTACAAAGATGAACAATTAAGCCAGTTTAGATATTACATTTGAATACCACACTTCTATTTTAAGAGGTATAATACATCGTATGGTCATTATGCTTCAATCAGGTTATTCTATTCCACCTATTAGAAGAAAAAAAGAACTTAAATAGAAATACTTAAGAACTTCTACCCCGAGCTCATGTAATAAAACCATAGATACTTAAGTGAAGTCTAATCCACAAATTATTTGATCTATAAGATTTTAACCATTGTATTCAGGAGATTTTAACATTATATATTGGCTGAGATGTTTGGCTCTGGCCTTTGTTTGACACTAGATTTCAGAATGAAAGAGAACGTCTAAAGTCCGACTATTTCAAGACAGAATTTTATATTTGAATTTGTCATGTTATAGTTACTTATTTATTCACCGATATTCTTTAATTAATTCCACGAGACAATCTATTTTAGCAAAAAGAAAATAAGAGTGTCGACAATTAAAAATGCATCAGACATGAGAATTCTTTCAAAAAAGTTAAACTGCATTAAGCTGGAGCAAACCCTTTACTCAACCATATCTGATGACATAGCTTCTATATGGTTCAATTTTTTTTTCTTTTAAATTTTAGCATAAGTATTAAAAACACAGCTAAATTTTGTTCCTCCCAACATGTATTTTTCATATCTCATTGTATCACTGGATAGTCAATATCCCATATGTGTATTTTTTCTTCATATATTACAGATGAATACCACCAAGTTCCATGAACCCATTTAGTTAATAAACAGAGGTTCCAACATAGAGTCATTTAGAGAAAGCATTAAGCATGTATGAGTATAAAATAAAAAGCAAATTATATCAATATACACATTAAAAAAAAAATTAGGGATAATTTCAGAAAACTCCCCCAAGTTTAGCCTTATAACACTCACTTCCCTTGGGGTTTTGAATATTACATTTACCTCCTGTTTTAAATTTTTGTAACCAAACTTGTTTAAATGATAATCTTTCAATAACATTCCAAAAATACCCTTTTGTGACATTGATTTTTTCATACTCCTACTAGATTGATGACCCGAACAATATTTCGTTCAAAAAAGAAAGACCCTTGGCTGAAGAAAAACAGTCTAAAAAACAAGAAACAATGGAAGTATAAGAAATAACACATAGTAACAGAACAGTACTACAACAATATAGTTTGAACCTTATCCAAAAGAAATAATCTAGAATGATTACCTGCATGAAGGATTTTGACAATATCAGTTGAGATTGGGATTCGATCAGCATCTTATTTAGCGGAACTTATTAAATTTAGAGAAAATCACAGACCTTCCAAGTGGCTGAAAGGAATAGGAGTGAAATTTTCCTATTCAGGTTGTGGATTTTCCTAATGGAGTATGTGAAATGTGCGATATAGTTCATTTTTTCTCTTATTGGGTAGAGTATTGGTGTTTAACATCATACCTGTTTGCTGTTTCTTGGTTAAGACACTAAACAGTGAATCCACATTCATCCCTTTTTTTCCTGGATACAATTTAATCCATACTTACATTGCTTCCATATTATTTTTGAAAAGTTTTTCCATGGTCTTTATTAGGGATTTACATATCCAGTTCGCACTCATTTCCTGGAAAATATTCTGGAGATGTCGGGGTACAGGTTGACGCCAGACAATCAGATTGATGATTATGGGCAGGAGAGAACGTGGAAAATGAACAAACAAGCTCCAAGAAAAAGGAAGAGCCAGATTGCTTCTGCTGTTGAGGTTTCTACTTTTAAAAGCAACTTCCACAATTTTCATTTGCTACAACTCCTCTGCTAATATTTTATTTGTCGTCAGGACACCCTCAGAGCTGCTGATTTCCAAGAATTTAGCCCTGAGACACAGGAGTCTTTGTCTTGTTGGAATCCTGATTGTATAGGCTTCAATTTTATAGAATATATTCTATGCCATATTTGTGAAAATGAAAGGCCCGGTGCTGTTTTAGTTTTTATGACTGGTTGGGATGACATAAGTTCTCTGAAGGATAAGCTACAGTCTCATCCTATCTTGGGGAATACAAGCCGTGTTTTATTGCTGGCATGCCATGGTTCTATGGCTAGTTCAGAGCAGGTGAAGAAATTTGCATTTATGCTTTTACCTTCATTTGCCTTACATGTAAACTATATTTTTGATACAAGCTATTCTCAAGGATATATCATCTGTTACTAATCTAAAATTTCTGTACAAGCATTACTACTATATTTTCTGTTCTCCTTGTATGTTTGGTCATCGGAATAGCTGTTCTGCCTATTATCTGGTGACTTGCACTTTCTGTTTTTCTTACCATTTGACTTGTTAGATTGAGCACGTTTTATAATTTACAAATTTCTACTTGGTAGAAATAAAAAAGGAGTTCCCGATCTTAATTGTCCAGTTTATTATCTAAGCTCTTGTGCTTCTTATTCATTTAGTCGTTTTGCTTATATGTAGAGGTTAATATTTGACAAGCCTGAAGATGGAGTAAGGAAGATTGTGTTAGCTACAAATATTGCTGAGACCAGTATCACTATTGATGATGTAGTGTTTGTTATTGACTGTGGCAAGGCAAAAGAGACGTCATATGATGCACTTAATAATACTCCTCGTTTGCTTCCTTCTTGGATTTCAAAGGTTTCAGCTCGCCAAGTAAGACCCTTTGCTGGTCCTTTCTGAATCTGATTGGAAGATTCGTTTATATATGTCTTTATCATAAATTGTGTAATGTGATGGTTAGAACTTTTGGTGATGATTGTCTTTTCCCTGGTTTAGTGTAACAGTGTGGGAGGGGAAGGGGAAGGGGAAGGGTGCCCATGGGATTGAGAAGGAAGACTGAATAGCCGCGAATAGAGAGATTAACTTGCTGAGAAATAATGATACCCGTGTAACCCTTCAATTCTTTCAATAATCTATTGACTTGTGATTATGACAATGCATCACCTGATGCGTTGTATATCTACTAACTATAGAAATTCATATGAATATTACATTTCTGAATCTTCACACTTGAACCTTTTCTTTGATGAATAGGCTGTGCTTTGAAGCACATTTCAATTTGGAGTTCAGACTTGACCAGTACTTCCAGAACCTTAGGTTTCATTTCTGGAAGTTCTTCGATTCAAGGGTCTGATAATTTTTTACTTGTGCCACAATCACTGTATGGAGATCTCCTTGCTGGATCTCTACCCAAGTCGTTAATACTTTTTAGTTTTATATGAACTCCTGCTTGTCTAATAAGTAAATCTTCATAGTTTATCTTTGGTAATAGCCCTTTTAAGAATGAGTTATGTGTTGCTTATAAAAGACGCATGTTTCTTCAACTTAAGGTAGAGAAAAATGTTGCACCCAGAAGTGGGGTCTAGTGGTCAATGAAGTGAGAGGAGAACGAGAACCATAGGATCTCAGGTCCATATCCAGTAGAGGAAAATAACACTAGGTACCTGTGCTGGTGGGAGATAGCAGGTAATTGGTGGAATAGTCGAAGTTCGCCCAAGCTGGCCCGACACCACAAGCATAAAAAAGGGTGGAGAAAATGTTTTCGAGTATAATGGTTCTCGGTGAAGCTTTTTCTCCCTTGGTGTATTATGCACCTTAATTCATGGTATTCTTGATTGCATTGTTAGGTTATACTTCTTCTTTTGCTTGTCTAATTTACTATTTACATTTATTCGCAAAGCTGCCAAATTGGAACAGCCTTCTTTGTACTTCTTTCCCTGCTTTTGTGGTCCAAATCATCATCCATATGTCAGTTAATATCTGTAACGGACTGCAAAATTTCATGAAGTTGAGTGACTATTTTTTTCTTATCTGATGAATGTGAATATTCAAGGAAGACCTCTGCACTTGTTCTATGCTTTTTTCCTTGGCAATCATTTTGGTACTGAATCCTGCCAAATACAGCTACTGCAAATAAGATAGAAGCTGAAGAATGTTTTGATTTATAGGCTAACAAATCCCCCAAGTTACGCGCTCCAGCTGTCCTATAAGTTATGTCTGTTTTGAATTGGATGATGAAGTTGAAAAAAAGGTTATCAGTAGGAAGGCTGAAAAAATTGGTTTTGGTAAGTATTCAAATGGGAAAGCACCATTGAGTTGCTTTTTAATTTTAAAAAGAAACAAGAAGTGATTTCATTTCATTTGTTGGGTGATCTTTTGCTCTCACGTTCGAGTGTTTGCTCGTCATTAGGCTCGTGAATGCCAATTGCAAGTCTGGCTAAGTATTATTTTTGGACAAGAACTCTGGATATAAAATATTTAGTAGAAGTTTCTCGCCAAGAAAGTGTTATCATTTTCTGGACATCCAGTAAGGTTAAGTAGACTTTTAATGTTTTTGATAAAGAAGGCTAAGTGGACATTATCTTATCAAAAAAAAAAAAAGGCTAAGTGGTCATTATAATTTGGTACAGAGGGTGTCATTGATACATTTGTCCAAGTAACTAGCACTACAAAGAGTTTGTCAGAGACTGAACTCGTCAGATTTTTTTTTTTGCCAAAGACCAAAAAACAACATTATGTACAATAATATAGTTGTGCCTTGTCTTTGCAAGTAATTGTAGCCTTCATTAAATTTCTTTGCTGAACAGGTAAGTATTGTTGATGTCAAAAACCAGCTCTACAAAGGACTCTATAAACTAGCCTTCATTGATCTTCTTATGTGAAACAAGTTGTTATTACTATTAATGTCAAGACCCAAGAGTTCCTGGTCTAAGCAAAGATAAATCCTTGGACCTGTGGTTGCAAAAGGTTTTGGGTTTGACTTTGAATGCAAAAGAGAAAGGAAATTGCTTAGAAAATTAGGTTCTTATAACTTATGAAAACACACTCACCACAACTGACACAGATAACAAGGCTCAAAGCTCCGGCATTGGTAATAATGGCTGACTGGTATAATGATGAATGTAAAATATGAGAAAGGGGAATTATTTCACTTCTTTTTCTCTCCAGTTTTTGTTGCTAATGACAAGTTTTCACCTTGTTGGTACTTTCTGTTTCTTTAGTAGGAAGTTCTCCCTTTTCATGCTAATAATCTTTTGGTTACTACCGACAATTTTTAACTGTATGATGTTTGTTTACTCATGAAACTGATAGAGAAGGGGACGAGCTGGACGTGTTCAGCCAGGAGAATGCTATCATCTTTATCCCAGATGTGTATATGATGCTTTTGCAGATTATCAATTACCAGAAATTCTGAGGACTCCTTTGCAATCCCTTTGTTTGCAAATTAAAAGTTTAAAACTCGGTAGCATTTCTGAGTTCCTCACTAGAGCTTTGCAATCTCCCGAGTTATTAGCGGTAATGCTCTGTCAGATTTATTGTTCTTACTTGTGTGGTAATGAATATGTTAGCAATTTTCTTATTCGGTAGTACAGTTTACTGGCCTCTGATATATGTTCAGACCATCTTGTGATCGGTACAAGTTCCCCCTTTGCTTGTTGCTTCAGAGAAGTAATCTTTTTTTTTGCTGATAGGTTCAAAATGCTGTTGAGTATCTGAAAATCATTGGGGCTTTAGATGAGAATGAAAATTTGACTGTTCTAGGTATGAGACTGAATTTTAACCGTATTCAAGTCTAACATGTAATCTGATTTTTCTCTGCCTTTGTTGTGGTTGAATGACAGGACGTTACTTAACAATGCTTCCAATGGAGCCTAAACTGGGGAAAATGCTTATACTTGGAGCAATTTTGAATTGTTTGGACCCGATATTAACTATTGTTGCTGGTCTTAGTGTCCGAGATCCCTTCTTGACACCACTTGACAAGAAAGATGTAAGTTGACCCTTCCGTGTTGCTGTTGTCATTATTTGCTTCATCTCCATTAGTTGGATCAAACATAACTTTCTTTGAGAGACCAGTTATGGTTTTGAAACATGCTAGCTTTTGTTTTCAGCTTGCAGATGCTGCCAAGGCTCACTTTTCACGCGATTTTAGTGACCATCTTGCTCTTGTCCGAGCATATGAGGGTTGGAGGGATGCTGAAAGAGACCTAGCTGCATATGAGTACTGCTGGAAGAATTTTCTGTCTGCACAGTCTATGAAAGCTATTGATTCTCTTCGCAAGGAGTTTTACTCCTTGCTGAACGACACTGGTCTTGTTGACAGCAACATTACCATGTATAATTCTTGGAGTTATGATGAGCATCTTCTTCGAGCAATTATCTGCTATGGGTTGTATCCTGGAATCTGTTCTGTACTGGTAAAACCTGCTGTCTCTCTTTATTTGCTTCAATATGTATCTTAGAGATTATATTTGCATTCACCATATATCCCATTTAATTTGTGCCTTTTTATTCATTTAAACAACCTGGACATGAGCGTTTATCCATAATTATAAATGTATAATTCCATAGTAGTAAAGCACCCTCATGGATGATTTTAAGCTTTAGTGAAACCGCAAAAAAAATAATCTTTAGTGAGCGTTGAAGTATCCTTGTTTCCAATGTTACTAATATTATTGCTTTTGCAGCATAATGAAAAGTCATTTTCATTGAAAACAATGGAAGATGGTCAGGTGCTATTACACTCAGTGAGTATGCTGCCTGCGTATTTGGTTTTCTTTAATAAAAGTCCCATTGATCTTACTCTCTTTCTGGTGTTATGCAAAGAACTCTGTTAATGCCCGGGACTCCAGGATACCATATCCTTGGCTGGTGTTCAATGAAAAGATCAAAGTAAACTGTGTCTTTCTACGGGATTCTACAGCTATCTCCGACTCAGTGCTGCTTCTATTTGGAGGAACCATCTCAAAAGGGGAAGTGGTGAGCTCCCCATCTTGCCTTCTGTTGATCCTAGATCCCAAAGGAGAAATTTGTGTACAGGTTAATGCCAAGTGTAATTAACCTGCATACATATTCTCTCCGTTGATTGAAATCATTTACTTCATTTTTACAGGACGGTCACTTGAAAATGTTGGATGGATACTTAGAGTTCTTTATGAACCCTAGTATAGCAGAAATGTACAGAAGTCTAAGAAGAGAGCTTGACGAGTTAATTCTCACTAAAGTAAGTGATTGTTTACTACCTCACTTTATTGCCAATTCTGCTAAAGGATTGGTTCACAACAGATGGAATGCTATTCTGTTTTGTGCCTTGTCAAGTTTGAAGAAGCAGAGACTTTGTTAACAATTTTTTGAAATAATATTTAACTAAAGTTGACAATCTACATGGTACAGCTCCTGAATCCTAGGATGGATGTACATAGTTATCATGAACTTCTGTCAGCAATACGGTTACTTATCTCGGAGGATCAATGCGGTGGCAGATTCATTTTTAGTCATCAGATTTTACTTCCTTCCAAGCCTTGTGCTGGAGCACCACCACCAGCTCCAACATCAAGGATAGAAAGTGGTCCAGGAGGTGACAATGCTAAGTCTCAGCTACAGACGTTGCTGAATCGAGCAGGATATGCAACACCAACCTACAAGTCATTGCAACTCAATAACAATCAGTTTCGAGCAACTGTGGAGTTCAACGGAATGCAGATAATGGGAAGACCTTGCAACAACAAAAAGCAAGCTGAAAAAGATGCAGCAGCTGAGGCTCTGGAGTGGTTGTTGGAAGGGCACCATGCAGGTCCTGATTACATTGAGCAGATGTCTCAGTTTCTGAAAAAGAGCAAAAAGGCATAGAGTGGACATCACAAAATTGGCATCCGTGATGCTTGGGACAGCCTCACGTCCTTGGTTTTGTTCGGGATGGGTTCATAGGAGCATCTGTGATGGCTGTTTTACTATGTATGTGAATATGATATCCTGGAACCCATGAACGGCTGATTCTGAAGTCTCACAAACGCAGTGGGCACAGTAGCGAAATAGACTGCCTCTGAAATCTGGAAGTAAAGCTAAATCCAAGGGAGGAGGGGGGACAAGGTTTGGGCTTGGCTTCTTTTGACTTGTCCCAATTTTTGCCTTTGCAGCTGTTCAGTCTGCTCGTCGAGCCAATGCACCTGAAATTACTATATCTTTGCGATGAGGAAATGCTTCATATTTTGCGAAGCAGATCAAATGCTCTGGTATTGTTGCACTTAATGATTAAGTTCATCTTTATCCTTTGTATATAATAATAATGGTTTAGAAAATCACTCTATTTTGCTATTAATGGCTGTTCTTAAAATTTTCTTTTTCTATGCTTCTACTTGGTGGTTCGTTTCCCGTTTGGTTTCATCTCGGGGCTATTTGATTGATCAATGATCAATACAGGCAGAGTCAAATCAAGAGCCTTGAGCAATATCCGCGGAGTATGTGACTACACTTATTATTATTATTACTTTACTGCAATAGCTGTGAATCCTTTTTTTTAACCCCTCCGTAGGAGCTCCCACCTTTTTGCTCTCTTGGTGACTCGAACCCACAATCTTAGGGTTGAAAGTGAGGAGTGCTTATCGTTCGAGTAACTCACTCTTGTCATAACTGTGAATCGAACGGTAACTCCCTCTTATTCCGGCACTGCTGATAGGCTGAATATGTGCTTAAAATTAAGGGAACGGAACATTATTTTACAATTGTACTATTGTGCGTAGAGTAATATTGTAGTATCTTTTTTGTGTAAAAAGGTAGTATAATTTACATAAATTTCATAGTGTTAAGAGTTAATTACATTATTTCCCTACTCTTTTTCAATTTACAAAAGTCCCTTAAAATTTATGGATTTCGGACTGGACATTTGGATACATACGGGAGGGATGTATCGAGGGGATAGGACATTCAGATAAATAGGGGAGCGATGTATTTGAGAGGGGATAGAACATCCGGATACATAGGGGAGGGATGTATCTGAGAGGGGATAGGATCCAGATACAAAGGGGAGGGATGCATTCAAGAGTGAAATGGATATATCAGCGAGACAGAAGTGATGTATTTGAGAGGGAATTTTTGATTTTTCTTAAATGGTAGGAAATTTTAGAGATTATGGTAAAATAAGATGTGTATTTGAGTAATACACAATGTTCTTGACTTGTTGGGCTACTCTTTGAAAAATAAGTTCATATAAAAATTGGGTCAAATTTTAGATTAGAAGGTAAAGCATGGCCAATTTTGATAGAATTGTTGCTCCAACTGATAGACAATGTAATTGTCTTCTAATTCATTTATATTTTAAAATTTTCATGTGTCCAATGCAAGTTCTCATCCGACCGATATGGGATTCAACATTCCGTCTCCTGTTTAGGACTGGACATCTGGTGCGTAGGAGGAGTTTGACTTTGATACCATGTAAAGAAATGAATTTCTAGTTCATGAGAGAAAAATTATCAAGTTCATATAAAAAAAGGAATTCATAATTTCATCATCCCATTAATGTGGGACTTAAATATTTCAAGATTGACCTAAACAACTTGCCTTTTAAGGGGACGGAAAGTCGCTAACGTAAATCAGCTTCCTAGTGTTCGGAGTTCGCATTGGAGCTTCGATTTAATCTGGATCACGTATTGTAGGGTCCATTCGGGGGGTGGGGGAGGGGGGAGTGACGCTTCCAACGAGATTTTTTTCATACCCAGGGATTGAATCCCACAACTCATGTTGGTTCCATCCGGTATCTCTTGATAACCACAAATCTCAAAAGGTGCACTAGAATAGTAAGGGTTCTTTCAACTTTGATTTTGAGATTTCGAATGATGTTTTTATATATAGGAAATCAGTACAAAAATTCTCATAGTAGACTTTCTACTACATGAATTCTAATTATTTAGGATAGTGAATTTTGAATACCAAATAGTAAAAAAATAAAATAAAGGGATGAAGTATTTTGACCCTTAAATTATTGATATATATTTTTTATCCTTGTAATGTATGATTCAACATGTTTCACCTTTAATTGTAACTTAATAATAAAGAATTAGCAAATTTCGAAAGTTACACCCATTCAAAAGAAAATGTAAAACAATTTAGCAGTTATTTTTGTAGTAATTCAATTAAATTTTAATAGAATATCTTTCATATATTCCTAAAATAACGAAAATAACATGAAAAGATGAACAATAAACAACAAACATGTAACTAGGAAATGTAACTAAAAGACAAGAAGACAAAATAGGCGATGAGAAAAATAAAAAGACAGCTCGTGTGCTTTCTTACACAGTGATGCTAATTTTTCATCTAGCATTTTTTTTTCTCTTTTCCTCATCAAAATCACTTGTGGTCAAACGTGCCCTCTTTCTAGGCATATTTTAGTACCAAAAAATAATAATATAAGAGTGAGTTTCTATCTCTGAATATAAAATAAGAGTGTTTGGCTTATGTTTATACATGTGTAATAAGATCACATAATTAAATAACTGTAAGTTGTTGATTGACCTGACTAAAATATATAAACAAATTAATTGCACAATCTGATTTTTAAGGTATTCATTAATTAACTTACCTAAATAGATATAGTTAAAATCTTAAAAGTCAATCTTGAAGTTAAGTTTATGGAAGGTTAATAACAATTAGTTATAGATTTTAGATTTCTAGAAGTTGTTACATTAAATCATAGTGATATAGATTTTAATGTGTTACTATTCAAAAATAAAATAATTATGACACATGGGATTCTGTTAGAAACAACTAGCCTACAGGGTGTCATTTATTTGAGACTAGTAATAATTATATAGAAATGTCTATTTTTTGGACTTTTCTCATGCAGTAAATATGCTATCTTTGACTAATTATAGAAATATAATTGTCAAAACTAATTTAATATAATATATGAATAATTAAACAATAGAATGACTAATAATATTGATAAATTTGTGAATATTCCAAGCAAAAGATCAAAAGTACCCATAATTCAATTATTAAAAAGCTTAATGCGCTCAATCTGATATCACAAAGATTAAAATTAAAATTTATCAATAGCCGAGAAATAAAAAAAAATAGTATTAAACCAAAAAATAAACTAATGGAATAGGAATAACTGGACCCCCCCCCCCCCCCCCCCCCTTTTTCGATTAGGACCAGGAATTTTGATTATTTTTATTATTAAAATAAACATGCCTCGAAATTCGATATTTCATCTAGCTGTTAGATTAGATTAATAATGTTGAGTTGAATGGAATCTGACCATATGAGTTTGAGACAGCCATGGGAAAGTCTGGTCCTTGTTGTCTTTTTTTTTTTTTCGGTATTCAGTATTTATTTTGAAGCCCGATTAAATTTGAATTTAGTAAATTGTTTCATAACAAAGATGATTTTGTACGACTCGAACTCAAACAGTACTTATCACTTCATTACCACCCTTATTATCTTTTCGTGCCTTAAATTTTTGCAACATTTTTTTCCTTTATATTGTTGTCTCCAATTCTATCAATCAAATCATAAGAAATATTAAGTAAGACATTCAATTATATAGGGTATGATAAGCATCTTTTTGAGGCTGACAACCCTAGTATAGACTATATAGTTAAGGGGTCGTTTAGTTGGGTTGAGAATAAATTATTTTGAGATTAACTATCTCACAATAAGTTATTATAAATTATTCCATTACTATGATATATATGGCGGGATAAATAATTTCATGACTACCTAATACCTCCAACCAAATACAGAATAGAATAATCATACATTTTATCCTAAAATTATTATACCTTATACCTCACACCGAACGACTCCCGATTATAACTTCATTTGAGATTGACCTCTCCTACAAACATGGGCAAAAAGGGACCTAATCCTCTTCTTCCTTCATCTATATGACTATATGTTCGTCTCTTTATAATTGAAAGTGAAGTTTGTGGATCACTTCAACTAGAAAGTCCATATCTTGTGTCTACCTTTAATTTTTTTGGTAAAATGATTTCATTCCAAAGGCATATAAATTACAAACTATAAGTCAATAATAAAATAAAATTTTGAAAATAACCATATCAAAGGTGAGGTTGTTTGAATCTAAGCCATGATTGATTTAATGTCAAATATGGGGTGCTCTAAAATAATAAAACTTTGACATTTTTCAAACATTTGTGGGTGAAAAAACTAATTAATTAATCAATAATAATTTGATCAGTTCAAATCACAATATTAACGACTCCCTCCGTCTTAAAATAAGTAGTATTATTTTAACTCAT
>JAJOOR010002302.1:0-19879 GCA_036250505.1 Solanum acaule | reverse complement strand
TGATTAGAACAACAATTAAAGTGGCCAAATTTTAAATAAAAAAGGGGTCATCCTTTTGTCTTAAAACCGGTACACATATCCACGCTTTCACGATCTCTTTCTCCTTTTTCAGACGCCTCTCATCCCTTTCTTCTTCCCAAAATCGCAAAGGTCAATAGTAAAAGCCCTAATTTCTTCATCCGCCCATCACCTTGTCAGTTCCTCTCCTTATTTTCAAAGGTTACAGACCTCGGAACAAGATTTGTTGACTTTGGCTGAGAGAAATCTCACCTAAATCTGATGTGGATCAAGAAATATCACATCGAACCCAGATTTTCAGGGGTATGTTCTCCTCTTGCTGGTTTTCCCTTCCATTATCTCCAATCAATCTCTCATCTCTCGCTAAAAACGGCTATTTTGAATTCAAATCTCTATTTTTGCTATAAATAGTGCCATTTAAAGATACATTGGAGGTGGAGGAAAATCACAGTGATATAGATTCATAAGAAGAAATTTTGATTTCATTAGTTGATAAGTTAAGAACTTCGAATCTCGAGTTTTTGTCTTAAAGCTCTTTGATTCTTTGTCATCGGAAGCTTTCGTCGGAGTTTTTTTTTTACGTGGTGGTGAGATAGTTCGTCTCAACTCGTCGTCTCAAGTTCGGTGCCCATAGCCAGGTAATCTGCTTCTGCTATCTCTTTAAATTCCCGATCTTGCTTTGTGTTTGTTTTAAGTATTTTAGTTGTTTTGATTTAGTCACTGCTTAACCTGTAGATTAATGGGTAAATGCCATATAGCTTTTTTTTTTATTTAGATTTCTCCAGCTCATATTTATTTCCTGTCGTTTGTTAGAATTCAACTTTTGGGTATTGCATTCTTAGTTTCGCTTTCCTGCATTCTGTTCGCTCAAATGTAATTCCCTCTCCCTTTTATCTAAATCACATGTTTAAGCTCTCATTGATATGTTTAGTTGTATACATTTAAATATTGATATCATGGAAGAAATTAGCTTAATTTCGAAATTTTGCTGGCTTTATTTTCCACATATTTGAGAGAATTTAAACGTTTGTTTCTTACCATTAGTTGGCTTTCATTCCAACTCGAATATATTTGAAAATGTTAATCAGGCACTGTTTAGAGGTTGTTTTCATGTCCAAACAAAAGGCATCTCTTTGTCTTCCAATGGACGACTTTGGTTTCAATTTTAAGAAGTGAAACTAGTAGGAATCTTAAGACTTTTTTTTGCTTAAAATCTGTTCTCCTACTGCTAACGGGTTAACTCCTATTTATATCCCTGAATCTGCTGATTTTGGTAGTGAATTTCAAGTTATTTCCATTAGTTTTCTTCCACGATCTTTGTTTTATCTTGGTCTATATTTAGCTACTGCCTATAACATTTTGCCTAGAGCTTCCCACTCTTTTACGTCACCAATAAATAAACTGATCTAAAATTAATTAGTATGTCCTCGGGTTATTTCTAGGATCGAACTGAAGTGCCATGTCCTTCATTATTAACCATGTACTACATTAGTTGTTTATTTCCAAAACAGTAGTTTAGATTTCTATTTAAATACTTCATGATATTGTAGAATCTCTTCATAGGTATGGTTGACTGGCTTGTTAATTGATTTAAAGAATCCAGTAGCTATTCAAATCTGTGTGATTAGGACTTTAACATTACAATGGATCTTTCAAGTATGTCTAATAATTATCTAATGCATGTCTTCTCTGTGATCCATCCTTAATGATTCCTAAATTGTCAAAATTATATCGTTACTAGCTTGCTTTGCACCATTAGCTCTATTCTACAGAGATATATAGACCATGATCCGTCATTGTAGAGTGTTGGGTTAGACTTCTTAGTCACCATTTGACCCCCTAAAAGACTTTAAGAATGGTAAAGGTTATTTATTTAGATGTATTTTTATTTAGCTTAAAGATCCTAAAATATTTATGTACTTCCCCTGTGTTCTCCTACTGTTTTGAAATCTCCATATAGCACTGATTTTGTTTAGATAGCCTTAAGAGATTAATGTTATTATCCTTAGTATTTTAATATGATTAAATCATTGCTGATGCATTTATCACAGTGATGTATCCACTATTTTGTTTAGAAGTGACTGCTGATTTTATTGTATATGAGGAAAACATTTATTTTAGCTTGTTTTGTTATTTCATTCTCGCCACTAATTTCTTACTTCTCTTATGCATGAACTCCCTTTGAACGAGTCCAATAGACTCCATCTTCACCCTTTCCTTCATCTTCGAGTCAATCTTCATCAAGTCGTTAAAAGGGAAGCAAATATTTGGGTTAAAACCCAAGTCACACAATGCTAAATTGCAGCAGCCTCAGAGGGCTGGAAACCCAGATACAAGCCTCCAAAAGTCCTAAGATGGACAATATACATTCAATATACGCTATATGCAGCTGTATACACTTATATACAGGTTAAAAATGCAAATATACAGGGCTAAGGTGACATACAGGTGTTCGGAAGCAAGAGATACATGAAAAGGGCTGATATACATGCCGATATACACTGATATACATCAGCTGTATACCAAAAACGGGATTGAGTAAATCCCCAGAAATTACAGCGAATTGGCCCAAAAAGGAGGCCCAAATTCAATTTCTAACTTATTTAATTGTGTGATTATTTATTTACTTTTTTTTTTTTTATTGCGACTTAATTTAATTAAATTCCCCAAAAGATAAACCATATTCTTTATGTTAGTTTTCTTTAAAAATAATTCATTTCATCAACTCTTATGCTTATTCAAATATTTTTAGTCAAAACTTTCACTTATCTTTTATTAGATTAAAATAATGTCTTGGTTTGTTTACCAAGTTGGTTCTAATTATCATTTCAAAAAAAAAAATGACGTAAATAAATTTTAATTAATCTAGTTTTGTTAAAATCCTAATTGACCAAGTTGTTTCAATTAAGATCCAATTTTCCAAAAACTCAAAAATTATTCTTTATTTAACTATTTTTATCAAAGTTAATCGAATATCGTAAAATATTATATATTTTTAAGTTAAATCATTTTCCTAAATTTTTTTTTTCTTTTTTCACTCATTTCAATTGTTCTAAGTTAAAGTATTTTTTTTTCTAATAAACTTTAAAAAAATGTTAGCCAAGCCTTTTTTTTATTTAGTTAATAAATAAATAAATACTTACTTAGTCATTTTCTCAAAAGTCAGTCAAAACTTTTATCCTTCAATTAATTTAAAGTGATTTTCATGCTTTAATTTATTAAATTGGTTTAAATTATTATTTCAAAATGAATCAAATAAATTCTAATCTAATTCTATTAATATTATAATCACTTGATTTTCGAGTCAAGTGTTCCATTTTGGATCCCTTTCTTTAAAAAATAGAATAATATAAAATGTGTCACTCATTTAATTATTTTATCAAAGTTAAATCAAATATTGTAAGTTATCATTTTTTATGTTAAATCATTATTTTCCTAAAGATAGTCAAATATATTTTAGTCAAGTCGCAGGTCAACCGCATGTTAGCGGGCACTTCTAATGCTTAAACCCTTCTCAAAGTGTAAATTGAACCCCGAACCCTCTTTGGTATTTTCAAATGATTTTTTCTGTTTAAATCTTTGAAAATTATAAGTTTTCTTAATTTCTTTAAAAAATTAAGTGGCGACTCTTTTCTAAGTATTTTTCTCAAATTGTTTTATACTTAGAACATTTCAAAAAAGTGATTTTTCTAATGTTAGTAAAATTACGGCACAACACATTTCTAACATAGCTATTGGGACAGCGGAAAAACAACATTTTCAAGAATACAATCAGTTGCCAAGTTAGGGAAGGAGAATAGTGAATATAGACAAGCAACAGATTCCTTCGATAAGAATCAGGACAAGGAAAATCAACATCAAAAACAACGATTAACATGCTTAGGTACAAAATAGAGTTCCACAGATATAGTTACATTTTAGATTTCCCTTCTTCTACTTCAACTACAGAATGGTGGGGGAAATTAAAACTTCAAAGTGGACAAAAATGGTAGGCGAGATAGCACATACTTATATAGATCTTCAAAGCTGAAATATAGGGTTCCTAAATTCTGCCGAGCTCCTCAGAAGCCAAATCCAAAATGGGCAGTACACCTACATGAGGAGATGAATCAACAGAGAAATAAAAAGAAGGTAATAATAAAAATTGGTAAAGGACAAACCTTTGTCAGCTGATACTGACAACAAAGTAGAAGACCAACTATGGAGAATTAATTGCCCATAGGAGAAGGAAGCAAAGTTAAATGTTGGTGGACACAAGGCGGAACATTTTCAATAAGGAGAGGAACCTGAAGATTCAATTTGGAAATCATAATTCTTAGGGTCTTTGTTGTTTTTGTTTATATCTTGGTTGGTCACTTTGGGCCAACCATGTGTATTGTGTTTTATTTTGAACCTTTTGAGTCCAATGACTTGAATTAATAAAGGACCTTGAGTCCAAATCAGTCTAAATTAAAAAAAAAAAAAAAAAAACTTGTCACCAATTTTAATTTGAACTCTTTTTTGTCATCTTCCCCTCAATTTTCTCAAGTAAGCTTGTAGAAATATCTAGATATTTCTACAAGATATTCATTTTCCTCCAGTGAACTGTTCATCTTCCTCACCGAACAAACCCTCTCTCGTCACAAATTTGCAGTTGTACAGCTCCAAATCACAAGAAATTTCTTCGTTCTGTGTTTCAGAAACATTCCAAGTTCATTGCAGCAAGTGTTCCAAATCGCGCCAATGCCTTTGGTCTGATTACAACAGGTATTTATCTTCATCGTCGCTGTTACCGTTACTGGTGCATTTATTTTGACTTTATAGTTGGTATTTCTCCCCTTGCTGCAACTACTTTACACTGGCTAACTTGGGAAATGCTTCATTTCCCAGTTCTAAAATCTAAAATCTCAATTTACTAATAAAATTACTGGCTAACTTGGGAGATGCTTCATTTCCCAGTTCTAAAATCTAAAATAAGACATTAAGATTCTTTTTTTGTGGCTAATATAAATGTGTTTATGCACATAACTTGGTTTAATATCAGGTAATTAGTGAAAAAGAATATAATACTATTATATATATATATATATATATATATATATGCACCCCTATCACCTGCATGCTTTAATATGTAATTTGATAATTTCATCATAATTCAAGTCTATTTGAATGCCTTGTACAATAATAGAAGCTCCAGAATCACACACGTCATCATTGATATGTTGTTTTATTTGAACTAACAAGACATTCCCAATAATTATATTTTTAAATTACGGCACAATATTGTATTATAACGTATCTATAAGTAACAACATGAATAATTTTAAAAATTAAAAATTTGTTGTTAAAGAACATTTCTATTGACTTTTAAAATTCCATCTATCACATAAATAAGAATAGAAGAAGTAACATATATTGAACCCATGAGATATATGTTGAAGTGTGTGACCATCTCATCTAAAAGCTTAAGTTGTCAGAGAGAGCACACTTTTATTATTTAATTATATTATCAACACGCACCTCACGTGCGGGCCTGATTTTTTTCATGGGCCAAGCACGTGACAATTCTTTTTAATATGGGTGGCAGTGAGATTCGATCTTAGGACTTTTGTCATGTTGAAGTGAGTGACCATCTCATCTAAAAGCTTAAGCTGTTAGAGAGAGCACACTTTTATATTTAATTATATTCTCAACAATATAAAAATACACAGTTAAAGAAAAATTTGATTGACTCTCTAAATTTCATATACGTGTCATATAAATTGAAACAAAAAAATAAAAATATTTTCACAATTTATATATTTTACCGATAAACAAAGTAACAGTCAACAATTATATCAGAGTTGGCTCATGGGAAAAGAGAGAGCTAATGTTTGATGGACTTAATTATAAATCACTATTTTTCTTCTTGTTTAGAAAAAATACCAAAGAGAAATCCACCTTATATATTTTTTTATTATTTGTTAATATTGGTTTCTTTAGGAATATTAGCATTTATAAACAATAAATAAAAGTTGTGTTTTATTTTTAACTAGTGAACTTATCCGCGCTTCGCGCGGAGAAATAAACTATATCACCCGTCTTTTTTCTGAAATAATTTTTATTTAATTTAAAATTAATTTTGACTATGAAAAATTCAAATTACACCTCCATGTTTGAATTTCAAATAAAATGTTATTTTGTCTTATTTGTGAAAAAATATAATAAAACACAACTCTGGTTTTAAAAATTTCTAGTAAAATGAATAAAATTTAATTTCTAATTATATATGGCCAAATTCCCACCTAATTAATGATTTGTCTTTAGTTCTTTCTAATACTCGGATATTAAAATCATCAAAAAAATATAATTAATTTTATTTTCAATATTTCTTTTAAACGTATAATCTAAATAGAAGAAATTATAATATACATAAAAGTCTTTTTCAAAATTTAAGTTTTTAAATTCTAAACCAAAAGTTACATAAAACATTATATATATATATATATATATTGTTTTAAGTAAGTACAAAAAAATATGTATAAAAATAGCTTGTTAGCAAACCTTTGACTATATATTTCTTCACTAAGTTATCTATTTATGTAATTAGTCTTTGCTACTCAAGAAATAATTAAATGAAAACATGATATCAGGAAATTTCTTTTAAAACACATCTCATTGTATATTTACAATTAATATAGGTTAGAATATAAACACAAAAATAAGTTCCATCCATTTTTCTACTAAATAAAATAATGTTGATATTCATTTGGTGAGTAGATATAAATATAATGGTATTCAATTTATTTTAATCAACTTATGAAGTTTTTTTAAGTTTTCAATATTCTTAAATACATAAAGTAGTACTAAAAAGAAAATAATATGTTCAATCTATTTGAGAATTTATAGAAAAGGCTAACCGGCAAGATATATATGCTTCATTAACGCTTAATTTTTTCCTTCCAATGACAATAGAAATATTATATATCTTAATGAGTATGGAGCAATGAAAAATATTTAAGTCTTACAAAATATAACTATTCTAACAATTCCGATAATCATACTTAAATGCCATGAAGGCATGAACTAAGGAAACTCATATTCATGAAATTCTATTTCTTCTTCTTTTTTCTCTCAATTGAATTTTATATCGAACTATGATTCTTTTAGATATTTAATTAGTTGAAATGTGAGTGTCATATATTTGTGGTGATTTTTTTTTCTTTTTCTTGTGTATATATTTTTTTATTTCTAATAATTAATTTTCTCAAGCACTTTTATTCTTTCAGTGAAATGTACTATATTGAATTAAGGAAATTATTTGCAGGCAAACGATAAAATCTATAAGTAGATATTTCAAGTATTTTTCTTTTGGATATTTTTTGTGATTATATCATCTAATTTTTAAGAATTTAATTGAGAATTTTCATTCATTATAATAGAGCTAAAAATGCATAACAACTTAATTTCCCTTTGTGTCACTACATGATATTTTTGATTTATACTATACTAAAGCAAAAAAATGTATAACAACTGAACTTCCTTTTGTGTCACTGTATGATATTTTTGAATTATTTGAAGAATTTTATTCTTTAGGACAAATATGATAAACATCAAACCTCAATGTTTGATTATTATACAAAGAAATCAATGAATATTGAAATGAAATTCTAAAAATAAATATTATGAATAAAATATATAAAGAAGACGAAATATATCAAAAGATGTGAAGGTAGACATACAAGTATTTTAAGATAGGCATACAAGTATCAATACATTTATTTTTGTGAAGATAATTACAATTAGATATAACATTTTAAAGTTTTCAATAATGAAAAGATGTAAAACAAAACTAAAAAGAGTAATAATATAAGTGAGAAGAGACAAGAAATGTAAAGAGACAAGAGAGAATTTTCTTGTTCTTCCAAGTATATTCAAGTGTTTTCTAAATCTTCAAGTGAATAACACATCCTCAAGACCTCTATTTATATTGTTATAAGAGGCATACAAAAAGATAGCAATAAACATGATATTAATTATTGAGAATGTGGGGAAGATTAAAGGGTGTGGAAGATAGATGAGGAGATGGTGGAGGTGTGAGTATTATTACACATAATGGTGAAATTATATCTTGAAGTTATGGACATCTACATTAATAAAAAAATATTAATTATAAATAAATAATAATTATATTAAAAATGATGAGATAAAATAAAAAAATTCCAAAAAAGGAGAAAAAAATAAATAGGAATTGAGGCCATAGAGAGGTGCCATATCACCTCATCTATGTTTCTCCTTTATATATATATATATATATATATATATATATATATATATATGATATGATGTGAAAGCATTGAAAAGGAAGAAGAAAAAGGTAAAAACTTTCAATTAATATGAAAAGAGATAAGTATTGAAAACACTCCTAAACTTGGCATGAATTATTACTTTAGTCCCCCAACTACTGACAGCCTTAAAAACACCCCTCTTCTTGATTAAGTGAATTTCAAAACACCCCTCTTATACCACATGTGCATATATGTAGAATTTTCTACTGACGTGACGTACACATAAATATATATAATAGAAAAAATATTTAAAGAACATGTAATTAATTAAATGTTAATAGTTTAGCAATTTAAGAGGATAAAAGAACTTCTTTTTCTTCTTTTTAAAAAATTATTTTTCTTATCACCCCACCCCATCCTCTACCTTGTACCCCTAGCCTCAAACCTCGCTATCCACCCACCCCAAAAAAACCAAAAAAAAATTCAAACTTTTTTTTTTAGGGGAGAGGGGTGGGATAAGAAAAATATATTTTATTTAAAAGTAATTTCTTTTGGGGGGGGGGGAGGGTGAGGGATAATCGGGGTACTCTTTGGTGTTGGATAAAAAGTTTTTTTTTTAAAAAAACCTTTTATAAAATTTTGGGGGGTGGGGTACCTGGGTAGGGGATGGGGTGAAGTAAGAAAAAAATTCCACATATGCATAGGTGGATGACATGTGGCATAATATAGGTGCTTTTAAATTACTTAATCAAGTATATGGGTAGTTTTAGGACTTTCAATAGTTGGAGGACTAAAGTAATAGTTCACACCAAGTTTAGGGGTGTTTTCAATACTTATCTCATGTGAAAATGAGTAAATTGCAAAATTGGTGTCGGAATTCATACGAATACTCACTTTGAAAACACCATTGATTCCATATTTATAATCTTTTAAGTCTATCTATTTAAAATATGTAAGACATATATATCATTTTGCCCAAAGTTCATTCACTATTCTTTTGGCTTTCAGATATCGCATGTCTAGTTATTACGAAGTACATAATCATGAAAAATAAAATAAAAAATTGAGTACAAATTTAAATAATGATGTCCAAGAAATTAAAATTTTGTGATATTTAAAGCTTAGTGAACCAATTAATCAGCAGTCGCACCAGGTAGGCCTACTAAGATAGTAGAAAACTACCTACTAAAAAGTTCGCAAATTCTATAATATTTTGTATCGAAACCATCAAGCAAAAATGAATCGATGAATCAAATCAATTCGAAGAAAAAAATCACTTGATATGGTTTGATTGGTTTTTGTCACGACCCATACCATCGTAATTAGCACCCACACTAACCCTCCGATGGGAGAACCATTTATACTAATTAGCTAACCAACTTAATCAAAATATACTAAGGCATTTAAGTTACAGAAGCAAGATAAATACTAAGGAAAGAAATAGAGTTCTCATAAACTCCAACAAAAGTCTAACAACTAAACAATGTAGAAAGTACGCCTAGAACCTGAAAGTCAATGTGCCAAAAGATCTAACAAGATCCATAAGTCTAACAAGAAGGGTTACAACCTCAAGCTAATGAACTAATAACTAACTAGAAAAGTCTAAGTCCGAAATGTGGACATAGACGAAAGGAGAATCATGGCAGCTTGGAAGAACTGGCTCACTCTTGAATTCGAACAATCGTTGATCTTCTAAGCGAGGTCTATCAATAGTCACCTAAAGATGCCATGTACTCAACAAACAAAGAGCAAGTGCACTATCAGTACACAACCACATTTGTAACGACCGGGTTCCATCGTTATAGAAAATCTAACAGGGGAAAAATTTTGGGTCGGAAAACTTTTTCGTAGTAACTTGAAATTTTCCAACCTAGTTCAGATTTGGATGAAATTGGAGTCATTAAGGTGTAGGGAAATCTGGTAACAATCAAGTGAATTAATTATTATTTTGATTACATGAGTAGTTAGATAATTAGTTAAGGAATCCGTACGACTTTACGAAATTGAATTCGGGTGAGTAGAACTCCCGAAATTGATCTTTGTGTGAACGGTTTTTTGTGAGTGTCGTTGGTTAAATGTGTGTTGTGAAATGGGGGTCTTGGAATTATTAAAATAGCTCACTGTTTCGTGCTAGCTGCTTTGGCGGTGCTTTTGGTCGCTCTGGCGGGGCCGTTGTAGCGGGGTGGGTGCCGCTGTGGCGGGCCCGATGCGACTTAAAGTCATAAATAAACCCCAAAACATCTTTATTCTACACTTTTTGGTTTTTAGAGCTAAGGAACAATCCCCAGACGATTCTTGACAGTTTTCCACCATTATTGAGTCTAAAGGTAAGGTTTTCACTCTCCGAATCCATTTTTCGATTCGTAGAACGTAATCTAATGGGTAATTATCGATGGGGGTGGTTTTGATTTAGAAACTATGGTGGAAAAAGCCCTAATTTGAATAGTGGGATCATGGGTATGATCTAGGGTTGTTAGAATTATTAGTAATCTGGGTAATTAGTGATTGTTTATTGATTCCCGTATTAAATTGATTGTTTGTAGACCAAGAACAAGCGGAACGAATCCAGAAAGGGAAGGATTAAGTTTCTTAGGGTCTCAAGCTTGTTTCAAGGTAGGTGCTGATTGTGTGATGTATGTTTGTCTTTGCTTCATTATGATGCATATATGTATGCAAATGTTGCATTGTTGATCATACTTGTTGTAAATGAGGATATATCACTATGAATGCCATGAATGATGACTTGATTGTATGATTATGAGAATGTACTTTGTGATTATGAGTGTGGCTTGTTGAATGGATCGGGTGTTGCATTTCGACACAGTAACTTGGATCGGTTGCCACGTTCTACATAATTATGGGATCGGTTGCCACATTCCGACATAATATTTGGATCGGTACCACGTTCAGGTATGCTAATTGTTTGGGTTTGGGTTCCATGAGAGGACCAATGACTTGTCATAATTGCGTATCCTGAGAAATGTGAAGTTGTTCGTTGTTCGTAAATGTTGATAATATTGTATAAGTTCGATATATGCATGTGATTATATTGTTGTATTGATTTATGTATGTTACACTTAGTGGGATAGCCGCGTGATCCCACCAGTACACTGTGATTGTGTACTAATACTGCACTTGCTCTTTCTTCGTTGAGTACAGGGCATCTTTAGGCGGCTATTGACAGACCTCGCTTAGAAGATCAATGATCGTTCGAATTCAAGGGTGAACCAATTCTTCCGGACTGCCATGACTTCTCTTTCCGTCTATGTCCATATTTCGAACTTAGACTTTCTAGTTAGTTTATTAGTTCATTAGTTTGGGGATATATCCCTTCTTGTTTAGACATTCGTTTATTGTTAGATGTTTTTGTACATTGATTTTCAGGTTCTAGGTGTAATTTCTGCATTGTTTAGTTGTTAGATCTTTTGGAAGTTTATGGGAACTTTAGTTTTTAGCTATTATTCTTGTTTTCGTATCCTTAAATGATTTTGTTTTTGGTTTAGTTGCTTGGTTTGGGTTGTAGTAGTGGTTCTCCCACCGGAGGGTTAGTGTGGGTGTCAATCACGACGGTCTGGGTCGTGATAAAGTTGGTATCAGAGCGTAGGTTCATTGATCTTGATGTACCAAAACGAGTCTAGTAGAGTCTTGCGGAATGGTACAGGGACACCTTTACTTTTCTTCGAGAGGCTATAGGACTTTAGGAAATCTCTCTGCTTTCTCTCGTCTCCTTTCATGCTATGACTTGATTCCAATTGGTATCTGGCGATTCAAATTGGTATCTACCCTCCTTCACTCTTCTGTCCTCAGATGGTTAAAACTAGATTCAACGGCGGTAGCTCCAGTTAATGCTCCAGCTGAGGAATCTAGAGTGAGAGGTGGCGATCGAGGTAGGAGTAGAGGAAGATCTAGGGGTAGAGGCCGAGGAAGAGTGGCGCCTACTAGAGATAGGGTACCGGTTGAAAATGCTCCCGAAAATGAGGCCCCTCCTGTGCATCATGAAGAGATAGACGAGAATGTTGAGGAGGTTGGACAAGAGGAAGAGGTGCACACTGAGACTACTAGTGTTCCTCCCATAGACCCAGTGTTAGCTCAATAGATCATGTCATTCCTGAAAGGGTTGGTTGGTCCTGGTGTGCTTCCTTCTGCTCAAGCAACTCAAGATCCTGCTAATCCCCCTGTTGCTAGCACTACACCCAAGGTGGTAGGGAATATAGGTAATGATGCTTTCTTCCGTCCTTTGTTGGGTTCTATTATGTCTGGTAATGAGTATGAAATGTTGACTAAATTTTTGAAGCTAAAGCCTCCTGTATTTCTTGGTTCTGAGAGTGAGGATGCTTATGAGTTTATCTTAGATTGCTATGAGAGGCTTCATAAGTTGGGAATTGTCTATTAACATGGGGTTGAGTTTGTGACCTTTCAACTTCAAGGTGAGGCAAAGCAGTGGTGGAGAGCTTATATGGAATGTAGATCTTCCCATTTACCCCCACTCTCTTGGATCCAGTCTCATGCTCTGTTTCTAGAGAAATATGTGCCTAGGACTTTGAGGGATCGCAAGAAGGATGAGTTCATGACTTTGGATCAAGGTGGTATGTCTATGGTTGTTTATGAGGCCAAGTTCCATGCTTTGTCTAGATATGCTACTCAATTGGTGACTACTGAGGAGGAGAGGATCCGTTTATTTATTAGGGGATTAAACTCTGAGTTGCAGGTTTTATCTGTTCATATGACCTCTGCATGGAGAAGCTTTAATAAGGTAATAGACTTTGTGAAGAAAGTGGAGGGGGTGAGGCAAGACAGTCAGGCTAAGGCATTCGCGAAAAGGGCCAAGAACTCAGGTAAATTTCAAGGTTCTTACTCCAGGGGGTCCGGAAGGCCAATGCTTGCAGCCAAGCCAATTCAGTCCACTATGCCCGTCTATACAAGTAAGTACTCAGGAACTCCATCTCATAATTCAATTCCGTCTACTCACCCGAATTCAATTCCATAAAGTCGTACGAGTTCCTTAACGACTTATCTATCTACTTATGTGATCAAATTCATAATTAGATCACCCAATTGTTACCAGATTTCCCTAAACGTTAATGACTCTGATTTCGTCCAAATCTGGACTAGCTTGGGAAATTCCAAGTTACTACGAAAAAGTTTTTTGACCCAAAATTTTTCCCCATTGACTTTTCTATAATGACGGAACCCAATCGTTAAAATAGATACCAATTTACCCATCACTCGTCCCCGAGTGACAAACTTAGGAAAAATAGGCTAAAGAAGGAATGGAGTAGTACCTGAATCGACGAACAATTTGGGATACTTGTCTCGCATGTCCCTCTCGATTTCCCAAGTAGCTTCCTCAATTGGACGATGCTTCCATTGAACTTTCACAGAATTAATCTTCCTGGTCCTCAGCTTATGCACATCACGATCAAGAATTGCAACCGGTTCCTCCTCATATTGGAGGTCTTTGTCTAACACAATTGAGTCCCACTTAATGATGTAGTCCCCGTCACCATGATAACTCTTAAACATGGACACATGAAATATCGGGTGAACACCCGATAGATAAGGAGGTAAAGCCAATCTATAAGCCACTGACCCTACACATTCAAGAACCTCAAAGGGACCAATGTATCGCGGACTTAGCTTACCTTTCTTGAAAAATTTCATCACCCATTTCATGGGTGATACCTTAAGAAGAGCATCTCACCGGTCTGAAATGTACCTTATGATTTGCATACTTCTTCTGTCTACTCTGGGCTACTAAAAGCTTAGCTTGGATACTCCTCACCTTATCTTAAGCATCCTTCACTAAATCAACCCTAAATGGTTTCACATCTCCAGCCTCGAACCATCCTATGGGTGATCTACATCCCCTCCCATATAATGACCAAATGGTGCCATATCAATGCTGGAGTGATAACTATTATTGTAAGAGAACTCATACAAAGGTAAGAATTTATCCCAATTTTCTCCAAAATCAATCATACATGCCCTCAATATATCTTCCTTGAATAGTCCTCTCGGACTGCCCGTCCGTTTGTGGATGGAAAACGGTAACAAAAGTAAGTTGTGTGCCCAATTCATCATGTAATTTCCTCTATAACTTAGAGGTAAACTGAGTACCATATTCTGAGATGATAGAAAGAGGCACCCCATGCAACCTCACTATCTCTTTCACATACACCTTAGCCAATCTTTCAGTATTGTAATCTATTCTTACCGGAATAAAAAGGGCTGACTTAGTCAATCTATCAACCACTACCCAAATAGAATCAAACTTCCCCAAAGTCTTAGGAAGACCAACCACAAAATCCATGTCTATCCTCTCCCACTTCCATTCCGGAATTGACATTCTTTAAAGCAAACCTGTAGGCCTTTGATGCTCATACTTCACTTGTTGACAATTTTGACACTTTGCCACAAACTCTGCTATATCCTTCTTCATGCCTGGCCACCAATAAATTCGCTTCAAATCTCGATACATCTTGATGACCCCCGGATGAATAGAATATCGTGAACCATGGGATTCTATCAACATCTTTTGAATCAAGTCATCAACTCGAGGAACAAAAATCGTTCCTTTAAAACTGAGCACACCTTCCGCATCAAGAGTGGTCTCTTGTGCCTTACCCATCGTAGTCTTCTTCTTAAGTTCGTTCAAGTTTTCATCCTCAAATTGTTTGGCCTTGATCTCTTCAATGAGTGTGGCCCTAACTTCAATGATATCTAACACCCCACCTTGCTTGGAGATGCCCAATTGCATGAATGTAAATTCCAAGGTCTGAATTTCCTTCGCCAAAGGTCACTTAGTTACACTCAAGCAAGCTAAACTACCCACTCACCACTTTTCAACTCAAAGCGTCTGCCACTACATTAGCCTTACCCGGATGATATTGAATGGTGACATCATAATCTTTAAGTAACTCCATCAACCTTTGTTGTCTAAAATTCAGATCATTTTGGGTGAACACATGCTGCAAACTACGATGATCAGTAAACACCTCACACTTAACACCATAGAGGTAATGCTGCCAAATATTAAGAGCAAACACTACCGCTGCCAACTCCAAATCATGTGTTGTATAATTCCTCTCATGCACCTTCAATTGACGCGAGGTATAAGCTATAACGTTCTTATATTGCATCAACACAGCACCCAAACCAGAATGTGAAGCATCACAATAAATAATAAAATATTTACCTTTCACTGGTAGAGCTAGGATAGGTGTTGTGGTCAAGAGAGTCTTGAGCTTTTGAAAGCTATCCTCACATTTTTCAGTCCATTCAAATGGTATCTCTTTTTTGGTCAAATTTGTCAAGTGAGTGGCAATAAAAGCAAAGTTCTTCACAAATCGACGATAGTAGCTAGTGAGCCCCGTCAGGGACCACACCCACTTGGATGGGTCGTGAAGGGAACCACGGCTCGTGGTGGTGCCCGTGGTCCCCTAGACAGTGTGCATCCCTCACTTGCCAAACCCTCCAAGGCCAAGGCAAGTTCACGGAAGCTCCCACGATCCATGGTCAACACCACGAGTTGTGGTGATGCTCGTGGACTTGGAGGCAGTGGCTTCGCTAAATGCTCTTGCAAGTTTTGCCACCAAGTGACCTTCACGGCCACTTTCACGAGCCATGGTCATGACCACTGGCCGTGAAGTGGTCTATGGTCATGGGGCAGTAGCTTGGCCAAGGTTGGGCAAGCCTTGCCCTCTTGGTTTAGGCCTTCCTCTCCTTTGCTTGGCACAAGCCTTCACCCTTAACCATTATTCAAAAACACCTTTTAGCATACAGCCTAGCACGTGGCCTGACGTTGACTCACTAAACTATTTCAAACAAGACTCGGAACAACTATACTCCATCAAACACATAAGCTCAAAAGACTAGTTTTCGAACGTCATGGTCGTCCTTGGACGTTCAACCTCAAAACTCATCAAACTAAACTTTAAAAGTCATTTCTCGTAGTTTTAACAAGTTACCAGCTCCTAAAACACATGTGAAGCTCTAGTTCTTCCTACTTCATTTTTAGGGTTGTTACAAGTCGGCAGACTAAGCGTCAGAAAATACTTGCCGACTACCATAGTCACTACATATAAATTAAAACCCGACCATTAAAATACCTGAACTGTTGACTACTGTAGTCGGAACAGTAGTAAAATAATATTTTATTAATTTACATACTACCGACTACTGTAGTAGAAAAACTTATTAAATAATAATTTATTAATTTAATAACGCAGATTACGGTTAACGTAATAGTTAATCAATTAAATAATTAATTATATATATTCTGATCATTGTGGTCGGCATTTATTAATCATTTCAGTACTCTTCCGACTACTATAGTCGGTATAAATAATTAATTTATTAACTATTAGGTGGTCTTCCGACTACTGTATACGGCATTTTTAATTTTCTAAAAAATAATTCTATATGAAAGCTACTTTTAATACACAAAAATGTTGTTTATTTTGGTAGAACACCTGCTAAATTATACTACCATCCATCCATAAAAATTAACATAACACTACAAAACATCAAATACATTCCTAAACATTCAAATTCCACTTGATTGACATATTCACAACGGAGTCTAAAAGTTTAAGCATCATCAAAATCAAGTCTAATAAGTATTTAGTTGTTATTCAAATGGAAGTAAATAGTTTAAAACAAGTCTAAATCTCATAGAACACTACAACATTTTAGGCTTTTAACCATCCCGGTAAAGTGTAGCCTAAACTGACAAAAAGTGTGGCCTTTGATAAAAAAAACTACACTTTTTGACTTTAGGCAACACTTTTTAGGGGATGGCCTAAAGAAGCGTAACCTATGACAATAGGCCACACTTTTTAAATGTTGTCATAGCAGCTACACATAAAAAGTGTGGCCAAAGAGATATTAAGGCAACGTTTTGTAGTATTTCATTAGCAACACTTTTATTTGATTATACTAAACTTTAAAGTGTGGCCTTTGCTTTGTTATTGGTCACACTTTAAAAGTGTCGCCTTTTATATCTAATCTACAACAACACTTATTAAGTGTAACTTTTCTTATGTACATGCTAAAATTTATAATCCATAAGTCACACATTGGACGTCCCTATAGCCACACTTACAAAGTGCGGCAATATTGTGTAGAATATTTGTAGCCACAATTTTTAATTTTTAAGAATAATAATTTTGATTTGCATGTATTCAATAATCACAGAATTAAATATATAAATGATATAAAGCACCAAATTATAAAATAAATAATTCTAAGGTATATATTTCAAATAAACTTCGAGAAACATGTCTTGTACAACCCATACATAGAAATCAATTGCTTAAGGATCTCTACTAGCAACAAATGCATCCAAACATATATGGCAACAGTACAAAAAATCTTTATTGTCCACTACAATCGAGTTTACTTCTGGCCACTATTCAAATTCAATCACCCGCATTTTCCTGCACATTCAAAATAAAATTATAAGTTAGAGAAAGAAATCATTCTCAATACTAGTCATTGTTAACAATACCTTCCCAGTCCCTTCCATCAATACTCCCTGTGCGTACTTAGTAGTATTTGATGGAGCAATTTCTACCTCTATATTTCAGGCCAAAAGTGCCAAAACATCTTAGTACACATTACAAGAAACATTTCTTGTACCCAATTCTTCTAATGGGAAGGGAATTTGGGTTTATAGGTTCTAGAAGGGAATTTGGGTTTTTATTTTTGTTTGGGTTGGATAGGATTCGTTAAAAAAAATTAATAGAACAGTTTTAATAAAATCATGTCACTTTTTTTCAAATTTTAAAAGATTAGGTAAATATTTTTTAATTCAAAAAATATTAATCTATAAATAGTGTAAAAATAATCTGTAGTGATGCAACTTTTTCTATACCATGAAATTCAGAAAAAAGGATCACGTCCACATGACCTAAGAAAAAAATAGTATAACAATATTATTGTCACTACACAACAATTGAAATCTCTAAATAATCAGTAAACACACAACATACGTAAGAATTTCTATTTTTTTTTAAAAATCAAAATTAGACAGTAAGAGTAAACCTCTGTCCATTGGATAAACAATCATATTCACCCTTTCAGCATGTATTCCAAGACTCTTTAAATATAAATAATAAATCTGGGAGAACACAACAAAACACTTAATGATCACTAACAAACAGAGAGAAGAACAAAGAATTTACCCTCAGGGGACCAACAAAAATTTGAATGACAGACGCAGCAGCAGCAGCTTGACGAAAACTGAGAAATCATGACAAATTTTAGATAAGAAAAGCAAATTTCAAGCACCCACCAACATTATATATTGCGTGTTAACTTTGAATGGAGAGAAACTATTTTAAAATTGTGTCTATATTACAGAAAGAATGAGGGAGCAGTATATCAAAACAACATACTTGGTAAAGCTTAGGCATCAGGGGCGGACCCACATTGGTTCCAGGGGGTTCACCCGCAAAAAATTACACTGTATATATAAGGTAATTTTCTATATTTATGTGGATATATATATTTTGAACCCCTCAATGACAATGAGAAAGAGATGGCCCAGTGGCATTTTCCTTGAAAATTAAGCCTCATGTCAAGGGTTCGAATCCCTGCATTAGCGTTTTATTTTTTTCTTTTTCAGTTTCAGCTTCTTCTTTTTTTTTCTTTTTCAGTTTCAGTTTTTTTTTTTTTTTTTAAGGTTTCAGTTCCATTTTCACGTTTTTTTTTAGTTTTTTTTTTTTATAAAACATGTTAAAAGTGTGGTTTTAAACCCAATAAAATTCAAGGGTCCGCTACTAAAACTAAATACTACTACTTTCTTGAAATTTTGTTTTGATATACACCTTTATACTTTTATTTTTCGAACCCCCTGATCGAAAATCCTTGGTCCGCCACTGTAGGCATGCATCAGCACTTGAACCAATTTTCCTTTTTCTCATGTAAACTCACGATCACAACAAAGTTATGCTACATGAACCAGAAGAAAGTGGAAAACAACGATTATAAAGAGTTTGTCTAAAAATAAAATCTAAATAACTGGAAAAGTATATAGAGCACACATGAGAATTATCTCAATTCACAGCTCTACAGAATTAATGACCAGCACAAAACTATCATCAATAATGAATTAAATGACATGCTAACAAAGGAGTATGCACAATGCAAACCAAAATAATCATAGGTTTTCATTGTCCATAAAGAATAATGTATGGTCTAATTTAATAGACATGCTATGGAAGGAGGAGGTGGCAGGGGAAGAAGGTGATGAAAAATTAGTGCAATACACGAAATATGAACATGAGCTCTTGCCAATCTGTGTGTGAAAGTATATACCTGTAAACAAAAGTCAAATGAGTTAAAGAAGCCAATATTGATTTACTTAACGATTGCAACAATCTCGTCTTTCATATTTTAACATTGTCCAGATAGAGAAAATGTACAGGTACTGAGCATATATGGTCCGAGTAGATGATATCCAACATAGGTTCAAGTATTAAGACACAACAATATAAACTTATTCCTCAATATACGAATTTCAGAATCTAAGGATGATGAGCTATTGGAACGTAGAAGAAAATAAATGCAGACAAAAACGAGGATTCAAAATTCTCTTGATTAAAGATAACCAA
>JAJOOR010002301.1:0-25359 GCA_036250505.1 Solanum acaule | reverse complement strand
GGTGTAGATTACTTGGCTGATGAGAGGAAGAAAGCTGGATTTGATGTGGATGAGATGAAGATTGTTTGGGCTGGTTCTCGTCATGATTTTGAACTTACAGATCGTATCTCTAAGCTTGTTGCTAATGATCCTGTAAATCCCTTTTCCTTTTTTAAATTTTATCCTCAATTTTTAGATTTTTTGTTTGATCCCTATTTGGGTATGGAATGGCTGTCGGTAGATGTAAATCAGGCTTTGTTGTGATTTTGTTTAGGTTTAGAATTGATGATTTGCTGAGGTCTTTCGGAAACAGCTCTCTACCGAGGAGAGGTAGTAGTAAGGCCGGTGTACATTGGGTTTGTAGTTGTTAGAGCTGATGATTTATTCTTCTTTGGTTGTTGTTTTTTGGGTGTTTAATGTTTTATTTTCTTGTTTTTTGTACATGCATATGGTGATAATGGAGAGAAAATTCATGATCATTAACTGTGTTTTAAGGGGGAAAAGATTTGATTTTGATAAGTTTTAGGCAGTCAGTAATGTGTGTGATTTAACTGGATATGTTGATGATGGAGAGGAAGTCCTTCTTATGATCATTAACTGTGTTTTAAGGGAAAAAAGATTTGATTTTAAAAAGTTTTAGGAGCCAGTAATGTGTGTGATTTAACTGATATAAACTGATTTTGATTCTCTTTTATCTGTTTTTTTTTCTTTTTTATCTTGGAGTGTTTGATGCTTTATTTTCCTTTTTTTTTAACATGGTTATGGTGATGATGGAGAGAAAGTCCTTCTTATGATCATTAACTGTGTTTTAAGGGGAAAAAGATTTGATTTTGATAAGTTTTAGGGAGCCAGTAATGTGTGTAAATTAATTGGATATGGTGATGACGGAGAGGAAGTCCATCTTATGATCATTAACTGTGTTTTAAGATAAATTTGATTTAGAAAAGTTTTAGGGAGCCAGTAATGTGTGTGATTTAACTGATAAAAACTGATTTTGATCCTCTTTTGTCTGTTTTTTTTGGATTGTTTGATGCTTTATTTTCTTGTTTTTTTTTGGTACATGGTTATGGTGATGATGGAGAGAAAGTCCTTCTTATGATCACTGTGTTTTAAGAGAGAAAAAGGTTTTATTTTGATAAGTTTTAGGCAGCCGGTAATGTGTGTGAGTTAACTGATATAAACTGACCACATTCTGGAATTGAGCTTTCATCAAACATTATTTAGTAGGCTAAATTTTTTTGACGTGGAATGATGAATCATTGTTTGGTGTGAAAACTGCTCTGATGTTCTGAAGAAAGAAAAACGTAAACACAACTAGTGCAGGTGGATTAGAATCTTTTGGTAGGAACAAGGACAAGTTTTTGATTAATGCTAACATGGAATTGATTTTAAGATGATTTGGTCAGTAAAAGGTTTTTGCTGTAGTACTCGCTCTTACAGCTCCCTTTTTTTTCCTTTTATGTACTGAAATCCATGTCCCTCTATGGGTTTGGAGAGCCTGGCTGGGTGGGGCTGTCTTGCTTTCTGTTATATGTTTCAACAACGATTCTGATGCTGAAAATCTATGGTACCGGTCAAAACAATAGTTTTTTTTCAATGTGATCTGAAATAGAGTTTCCATTTGGTACATCGTAGGACCATTGGTGTCTGTGAATTGCAATTTAGCTGGTGATCATTTTGGGGTTGAAAGTTGATCAAAGACTTTTTACTGGCATAAATTTATAATGACTTGGTTTCAGAAGTAAAATTGAACCGAGCAGGTGTTATTTTGTTTGATGCGTGCCATTTTTGAGGGTCGAGGGGGAAGTTTTTAGAAGAGGGTATTGTCTTGTTTTGACAATTATATTTGTTTCTGCTCCTTCTCCATTTTAAATGTCTAATATCTACCGAGTGTCATTGTGGGATATAGGGATTCAGTAAGGAGGGAAGAACTATGCTTCCTAGGAAAGAGCTATTCAAGAACACTCTAAGGAAGGCAGCATATGCATGGAAACGGATCATTGAACTTCGTCTATCTCGTATGACTTCATTTTAGTTTTTTTAATCCTTTTCACGAGTTCTGCCAAAAAAGAGGCATCTAATCGAAGTTTTCTGTTGTTTGCTGATTGACTTGAATTTCATTTCTGCAGAAGAGGAAGCCACTATGTTAAGGCGTTACGTAGATGAGCCTGCTTTTACTGATCTTCATTGGGTAACCTCTTCTTTTGTGTTTTGCTTTTACATATGTTAAATTTTGCGATGCTGCTACCTTTGCATTCGTTATTTACATGCATAATGCGCTTGAAGACTAAAAGACACTAAATTTAGAGTTGGTGCAATAGTCTTTTCCCCTTCCGTTTTCGTTGCTTCAAACCCAAGGATTGTCGTTCACCTGCCACCATTTTTTTTCATTAGGGAATGTTTATACCTGCCTTAAAAGGACAGGGCACAGATAAACAGCAGGAAAAGTGGCTGCCGTTGGCTTACAAGATGCAAATAATTGGCTGTTATGCTCAAACTGAACTTGGTCATGGGTCCAATGTGCAAGGCCTTGAGACCACTGCCACATTTGATCCTCAAACAGATGAATTTGTCATTCATAGTCCAACATTGACGTCAAGCAAGGTAAGAATGGTCCACTGCTTGTTTTCCTGTATTCCTTTTGCAAAACAATTCTAGATTTTAAGCATCATGAGGAATGATGCTCAAAATATATGATACTCTAATATGCAAGATATGCCTCCTGTGATCTTTGGTCTGCTGCTATTTTTTTTATCATCCAATATGCTATTTGAAATGAATGTATCATCTCTATTAACACAGTATTCATCAAGATATAGAGAATTTCCCTGATCTCTAGCTTTTTTACATTTTTTAATAGTGGTGGCCTGGTGGATTGGGTAAAGTGTCTACCCATGCTGTTGTGTATGCTCGTCTTATAACAGATGGTAAAGACTATGGGGTTAATGGTAAGTCAATGAGTTTTATGTTACAAACTGGTGCAATGCATGTCAATTTCAGGGAAGATGTTTGTGTTTGATTGACTATTCATATTGTAGGTTTTATTGTCCAACTACGGAGCTTGGAGGACCACAAACCTCTTCCAGGTGTTACTGTTGGAGACATTGGAATGAAATTTGGGAATGGAGCATACAATTCCATGGATAATGGGGTGTTAAGCTTTGATCACGTGCGCATTCCAAGAGATCAAATGTTGATGAGGTTTGTGGTTTTCCATTATCGAGTTATATAGCTCTTTCCCTCCTTTTTCCTTTTGAGTGTATGTATGACGGCTCCAAGATTACGCCCCTTGTTATACACTTTTTAGTTTTAGTTTTTTTTTTTTTAAATATTCATAGCCCTCTAGTTTCAGCTTCTTGTGTTTAAGTACATAGTCTTTGGAGTAGCAATTCTGGCAGGGTTTACCTGGAACGAGAAAAATAAGCTTTATCTATTAGGAAATTTTGGAATTTCTGGCCTCTAATTATATAAAACAAAAATTACTGTTCAAATGTTACTAGGCTGAATCCCATGGGCGAGCCAAGAACCACATCTCTCTCTCTCTCTTCTGTATCAATGATTTTGATTTCAAGTGTTTGGCTTATTACCATATTATATTAACATGGTAGTTATTATATTTGCTTCCAATATTTCAGGGTTTCACAAGTTACAAAGGAAGGAAAATATGTTCAATCTGATATTCCTCGACAACTTCTTTATGGGACCATGGTATATGTACGGCAATCAATTGTAGCTGATGCTTCCCTTGCAATGTCTCGGGCTGTGTGTATTGCAACCAGATACAGTGCCGTTCGTAGACAATTTGGCTCTCAGAATGGTGGACAAGAAACTCAGGTAATCTTGTAAGCAATCTGTCAGTAGTTGAATAAGTTGTCATTTGCTTATGCCTTGCATTTAACTGGTGCAAATAAAAAGGGGCACTTGTATTAAGATTTTCAATTTAATATTGATCTCTTTCCCTTTCCAAAACAAAAGAAAAAAAGAAGGCTCTTTGTGGTTTATGGAATTCATTTGCTTATTCCAAAGTGAAACCCATACCATACAACTTTCCATATCAGTGCTGCTCTTCCGCTAATGTTGGCCTGCACAAATCCAACTTCTGTACCAAGGGCAATCTCTTGTCTTGTTAGTATTTGAGTGGAGAGGGTGAGTTATGATGTCTGCGCGTTGGTTAATAAAGGGGGTGGGTGAGTGAAAGGACTTGCACTTTTATATTTCCATTTGCCATTGATCCCTTATAAAAATCCCCAATACCCACCTATGTTGGATTAAATGGCATAAAGAGACATTTACCATGACTTTCACAATTGCCTCTTGGTGATTTCTTGAAAAATCTAATCTGACAGGGGAAGAGGGAGAATATTATCAATAATCATGTTATTATGTGTTAGAATAGTCAATGAGATCCCGCATGGTAGCAGTTTTAAACAGTACTATGACCTGGAAAATGAACATAAGATTTTTCAGGGGACCTTTTACATGATGACAAACAATTAAAACTATGCATATCTTTTGTCATGCCTCGAGCCTACACCCTGGGAGGGACCAGCACCCGATGTCATTGTTGGCTCGACCGTACCCATAACATGGCATAGCATTGACCATGCATCTAGACATGAGCAGAAATATGATCTAAAAGCATTTGAAGTAAAGAAGGGTCAAAACTCAAATGTCTTAAGATCATAAATGACTCAAAGGTCAAACCAAGATACATGTCATGAAAACAAACAAACTAACTATCTATGAAGCCTTTAACATAACTGAAAACTGTTGCTGGGACAAGGCCCCCGGCATACCTTAAGCTGAACATACTGTGCTGTAAATAGAGACTATGCCCCAAAAGTAAAGTGGGGCTCACCAGATAGCTGAGTGTAGGAACTTAACGTGTTGCTTGATCATCTGTCTTAGTACCTGAGTCTGCATTTTTTTAAAATGCAGCTCCCCTGGCAAAAGGGGAGTAAATACATATGGAATTGCACTGTATGTATTATGGAATATGACAGAATGAAACATAATAGAGGTACATGGACTGAAAGGATATCCAAAGAATCATAATAAGTAGGGAAGGAATTAAAAGATTCTCATCATAAAACTGACCTTGACATTTTCATCTTTCATCACAAATCAGTTCATTGGGGAAAACGCAAGTGAACTTTTGACATAAAACATTCTTTAAGTAACACAATTTAAATGACTCAAGTGCTCATGAAAGTATCTGAGTAAATACAAATAGTTAAATCCCGACCATTTTGACTGATATGTGGTGTGAGATGCGACTCACAAGTATGAGATGCGGTCACATCTCGGCGAAATTTTCTGTCCTTGCTCTTTAGAAGCAGAATTCTGATCGACGAATGGTTCAAACCATAGCCCGAAGGTATGAGGTGTTTCATCTGTAGGGTGATGTAAATCATTGCACATGTGATATTTTTACCAAAACATCTCCCAGCAAAGCCAATTGATCTGCCCCAACATTTTTGGACATTGCAGACTACTGTAGTGCCTAGGAATCTTATGGCTTAAGTAACTCACGTTCATTAGTCCTATGTGACTCCGAGAAAAGAATTTCTCTGCTGACTGAGCTTGATGAAGTTTTTGGCACCTCGATAGTACAAAATCTGTTTTCCATGTATTCCATAGTACTTGGCTCAACATCATAGATTATGTTTTTCCCAGTCAAGTTAATATTGTCAGGTGACTGCACATCGTCATCGTTTATCAGCTTTAAGAGTTGTGATTAATGCTCCTACTGCATGGCACATGCTTTGTGCAGGTGATTGACTACAAAACTCAGCAAAACAGGCTCTTCCCCTTGTTAGCTTCTGCATATGCCTTCAGATTTGTTGGTGAGTGGCTGAAATGGTTGTACACTGATGTTACCCAAAGACTTGCAGCAAATGATTTCTCAACATTGCCTGAGGCACATGCATGTACCGCAGGATTGAAGTCTTTGACCACCAGTGCCACTGCTGTAAGTGCTGACAACAACTTTGATTGTCCACTGACCTTTACTTTCTTGCCCTTTTACAACCAGTCATCGATGCTGTCATCCTTGTCTGGGGCTTTTGGGTTATCATTCTAAGTTTTTTACATGAGTCATCCATATACCTAACAACATAGATGTCAGAAAAATATAGGGCTGGCCACATGATTAAATTTTGCACGTCTTAGAGTTTTTGTTCTTACAACTTGTACCGTTTGGCAGGTTAAGGCTCTGCTATGATTGATGTGTCTGCTACAATGTAGTCTCCTATACAATCTTCATTTGTATTAGGATAAGAGATTAGCAGTTAGGTTTTCTGCAATGGTGGCTTGTACTGCTTATAAATAGTCAAATTTCTTGTCTGACAAAAGAGTTTAATTTGGACCTGCTCCTCTTTAGCTTCAAGAAAGAACTGTTACGTTATAAAATGGAGGAAAAGCAATTCTTAAGTGCTGATTTGAATCCAATATCATACCATTTAACATAACATGCTTCTTGTGTGGTTGCATTTCATTCCAGGATGGAATTGAAGAATGCCGAAAGTTATGTGGAGGTCATGGTTATCTTTGTAGCAGTGGGCTTCCAGAATTATTTGCCGTTTATGTCCCTGCCTGTACTTATGAAGGAGATAATGTCGTGCTACAGCTACAGGTAAACTAAATTTTGTATGGAGTTTGACATACCAGTTCTCAGTTTTTCTATGCCTTCCACTCATCCAAAGGGAAAGATCAAAATTTTGCTAGTTTCCATTTTATTCCAAAATTTTGAAGTTCTTATAAAGTGATGGTGTGGAGTTAGAGATTCCTTTAGCTCAGCTGGTTCCATAGCGCCATAGCGGTCATTTAAGCCTGTCAATCATATTTACCTTTTTGGGTGCAGTACCATCAAAATGAACAAATAAGTAAAAACATAAATCCTTTAAGCTTGAGTTTCTCATTGATTTTAAAAAAATAAAATATCCAGCAGTTGTAGTATTGTTTCTGGTTTTTTCGGTTCAATATAATCTTTTTTTTTGTAAAATAAGAGAACCAGCAAAGAAGTATTGAGGAATTTCTGGAAAATGTAAAATTCTTATATATAGTATTTCCAATATCCTGTACTTCTTCCCTCACTTATCATGATCTTTCAGAAGTTATAGATGTTCTATAATTAAGTCAATCAGTGTTTGGAACTAGAAATTGTGCAGTCACTGAACCAAGGTACATTTTGTCACTTTTAAGTACTGAGATCATTTTTGTTACAGAGGAGACTAAGGTAATCTTTTTGGAATGGAGGAAGTAGATAAGAAAGAGTTGATGATAGCAGGTTGATTTTCTTAAAATCAATGGACAAATTTAAATGTTTATAGAATCGGTGGTTGAGCAACCTTTCCTATACTAAATTTTGTGAGATTGCATGTGGCTTCACAATGGTGATTCTGTTGCGGGTGTTTTGTCTATTTCTCCCAAAAGCAAGTGAACTGCAATAGATGCTTATCTATTTTATGTAGACTTAATGCATAGTGTTCTAATCCTAGTATTATATTTTAGACCCCGTTCTCCACTATGAACCATGCGGTGTTTCGTGTAGGTTGCAAGGTTTCTTATGAAGACCATTTCACAACTGGGCACTGGAAAGAAGCCAGTAGGTACCGTATCTTATATGGGAAGAATTGAACACTTGATGCAATGTCGTTCTGATGTGAAACAAGGTAAAGTCCTTGACTCCTTGCAGCTGATCCTTCATTGTCATAGTTACAATTCGTTCTGAAAGTACTTATTGTAGTAGCAGTTGGGTTAGGAAAAGGATCCGCTTGTGATATTAGTTCGTGTAATTTCCTCGCTTTTACTTGCATAATGTCAACCATGTGAGAAAGCCTGTTGTTTCACCCTTCAAATATCCTCCTGTGTTTTCTGACCTACACAAAGTTAGTTACTGATTGTGGTTTTCCCATCTCCTGCAGCCGAGGACTGGCTGAAACCTAGTGCAGTATTGGAAGCATTTGAAGCAAGGTCTGCCAGGATGTCTGTTGCCTGCGCTAAGAATCTTAGCAAGTTTGAGAATCAAGAAGAAGGTACTCACTTTTTAGTTTCTGCTGCTTTCTTTTTCACTTCTGTGTTTTTTTTATTACCATCTACATTAACGTTTCTTCGTGAAGTTTCAGATGCAAATGTTTAATTTAACGATCACTCAGTGTATTTTTCTCGCAACCAAATTAAATTTCTAATTTTCTTGCTTTGTCCTCCTTTTTTTAGGCTTTGCAGAACTAGCAGCTGATTTAGTTGAAGCAGCAGTTGCTCATTGTCAATTAATTGTGGTCTCCAAGTAAGTTTTTTTTACTGCAATCTCTTCGTAGTGAAATGCCTAACAATGTCATGACCCTGCGAACTCAAAATCATAATTCATAAGTTACTATAAATATGAACTGTCCAAATAGAAAGATCACATTATTTACTGTATTGACTATTCGTTCTTCAGCTGTATTTGGTTTAAATGATCAAAATGTATTCACTCCGTCTTGCTGAAAATGGTGAATTTGTTGATAAGAGTTTTAATTTGTCTTGTAATGCATGAGTATCTCATGAAGGTTTATCGAATTTTGATTGACAAGGTTGTGGAATTTATACCTTTGTTTACTATTACTTCTTTTATCTCATGAAGGTTTATCGAGAAATTGCAACAAAACATTCCTGGTAGAGGGATTAAGCAACAGCTGGAGGTGCTTTGTGGCATCTATTCACTCTTCCTTCTTCACAAACATCAAGGAGATTTTCTCTGGACAGGCTACATCACCTCAAAGCAGGGGTCGCTTGCTAACGACCAGCTCAGAGCCTTGTATTCCCAGGTTCGTCTCGTTAAACTTTTTCTGTCATTCCTGTATTTCTAGGGTGGAATTGTTTTCACTGATCCAGTTCCTGTTTAATATCAGCTTCGTCCAAATGCTATATCACTGGTTGATGCATTTAACTATACCGATCACTACCTTGATTCAATTCTTGGACGTTATGATGGAAACGTGTATCCAAAACTGTATGAGGCTGCATGGAAGGATCCTCTCAACAAATCAGACATAGCAGATGGCTTCCACGAATATATTAGGCCACTGCTCAAGCAGCAACTACGAACTGCTAAGCTGTGAAGCGCAAGAACTGCCGCAAATACACATAGTAGAACTGTTGTTCTGCGCTGTGCCAATAAATTAGATTTTGAAATAGCAACATCCTTTTATGACTATAAAGTGGTGACTGATTATATTTTGTTGTTTTGAATAAGATTATTGAACTTTTGAAAGGAAACTGTAATGTATGCTTTAGCTTTTTTTCCTCCCAGAATTATGAATAAGAATAGATTGATTTTTGCCTCAAATATGAGGTCCCTGGTATTTGGAGCCTTTTATTTTTAACAAGTATCCTGTATAATCTGTCTGATTTATAATTTACTTTCACACAGTCTATCATGCAATCTATGACAAAAAGGTTTTATGCTTACTAGTACTTATGAATTATTGCCTATAGCTTACACATACATAGTCAAAAACATTTTGTGTTTTATGAAAAATTATTTCACCTTTTTAGTTCCTTTAATTATAGCTTTCTTATCTGTTTATTTCCTTTTCTTTTAATCATCTTTTGGATAAAGAACAAACACCAGTGAAAACGAAGTTGATTCAAATAAAGATTATTTTTTTCTGGTATTCAGCGGGATGTATAAAGTTAATTATGCTTAAAAATAAGAAACTTTTTAATTATAAAACCAAATTAATAAGAAAATGACAAGAAATTTGGAGGGTAGTTAGGATTGTACTTTTCACTAGTTATTGTTGTGATTTGTGAGATTACTTTCGAATCTTCTGTTCTTCCAAAAATGCTCTTTAGTCCGGTGGTGAAAAGTTTTGAAATTAAAGAGTTGCAAAAAAAAAATGGAAAAATACTTTCTTTTTGGAGCGGATTGAAAAGAAAAGTTAGATGCCCTGGATGATGGTTTGTATTTGGTGCATCTCTTCTGATCTACCAGCAGGGGCGGAGCTAGAACGTCAGCTTTAGTCCAAACATTATATTTAGTTCGTATTAAGAAATTCATCAAATATGAGCAAACATTAAATTCAGAACTCAGTTATTTAACATAGATATATATATCACTATCCTCTATTTCTCCTAGCTCGGCCTCTGTCTACAAGCCCATAGTAAAATAGCGCTTGTGCAATGAGTCTGTGCATTTTGATGTATTTTAATTTGCTAGTTGTTGGTGTGGCCTTGTCTAAAAAGTAACTTCAATGTTCACTCAGCTAGATTACTACCTTTATAATGTTAAATGTTTAATTGAAGAATTTAAAAAATGTATGTAAGAATGCTGGTATAACCACATACTTTAACTACTCAATCTTGGTACTAGTCCATAATGATCAGAGTCGAAACGTGAGCCTATTAGTGAAGCAAATTCAATGAAGCAACAACTGGCACCGTATCATAGGACACATGAAAATGTCTAAAGCCCTTCTCCTTTTTGTTATAACTATCCAAGATTGGATTTTGTATTCTGTTTCATCCTTGAGAGAGAGAGATGGAGAGTATAGATTACTTGGCTGATGAGAGGAAGAAAGCTGAGTTCAATGTTGATGAGATGAACATTGTTTGGGCTGGTTCTCGCCGTGCTTTTGAAGTTTCAGATTATATCTCCAAGCTTGTTGCTGATGATCCTGTAATTCCTTTTTTTCTCCCCATTTTTTATACTTGTGTTTTGACCCTATTTGTTGGACAATTTTTTGGGTATGGCTGTCGGTGACATTTCTGAATAACGATTCTCTTGAGCTGAGGGTCTATCAGAAACAACCTCTTTACCTCACAAAGGTTGGGGTAAGGTTTGCATACACTCCACCCTCCCTAGACCCCACTTGTGGGGTCACACTGTGTATGTTGTTGTTGTTGCTGGATATGAATCAGGGTTTGTCTCTAATCTTTATCGAGTGTCATCGTGGACTTCGGTCAGGGGTGGCTCAACAGATCTCGTGGCCTAAGACTAAATCATATTAAGAGGCTCTTAAATTTATTTTATAAAGTTTATACACTAACAAGAAAATTTATTTTCTACACAATAGATTAATCATTTAAGACAAAAAGTAACAATTTTCACACACACAAAAAGAAAATGAAGAAGAGTACAAAAAATAAAGTGTTGGATTATGGATGTTAAGCTTCAAAACTCAAATTTAAATTTGGCTATCATCACAAATAAGAAAAAGAAAAGAACATACATAACTTAATAGTTGAAGTTTTGAACATGGATAGTAACAAAAATATATACATATTCTTATCGAATGTGTGATCAATTTAAATGATATAATTAATTTCATTAAGTAGCTCTCGTTGGTGAATATCTGAAACAAATGATAAAATTTTCATATAATATATTAAATTAAAACGAAAAGGAAATTTGTGCATGAATATTTTTGTGTTCACGCAATTTAAGAAAAGATTGGAAAAAAATCCATTATGTTATCAATATATATAACTTAGTTCCTATATAAAAAGGATAAAATTTAAAATTGGAAGTTAAAACAAATATATCAAATAATGAGTGAAAAAATTATGACAATTTATGAACTTATTGGTACAAAATACTCTCAAACAAATAATAATAAAAAATATACAATAATAATTTTATTTATATAAATTATATTAATATATAATAAAATCATTAACAATAATTTAAATAAATTTGGGGCCTTCAAATTTTTGAGGCCTAAGGCAATGGCCTCACTGGCCAAGCCTTCAGAGCCGCCCCTGGCTTCAGTAAGGAGAAGAGAACCATGCTTCCTAGGAAAGAACTATTTAAGAACACTCTAAGGAAGTCAGCATATTCATGGAAACACATCATTGATCTTCAGCTTTCTGGTATGACTTCATTTTAGTTTTTAATATTTTTTCAAATGTATTTTGCAAAAGAAGAGGCATCTAACTGAAGTTTGTCACTGTTTGCTAATTAACTTGAATTGTCATTTCTGTAGAAGAAGAAGCAGAGAAGTTAAGATATTTCGTCGATGAGCCTGCTTTTATTGATTCTCATTTGGTAGTAACTTCTTGTTTGACTACTATTTTTACATATGCCAATTTTGAAGTTGTTGTTCTAGTCTTTTCCCTTCGCGTTTCATTTGCTTCAGGGCTTAGGATTATGGCACCTGCCACTGTTTTTTTCTTCGTTAGGGAGTGTTTATACCCGCTATAAAAGGACAGGGCACGAAGGAACAACTGAAAAAGTGGTTACCGTTGGCATACAAGATGTAAATTATTGGCTGCTATGCTCAAACTGAACTTGGACATGGGTCCAATGTGCAAGGCCTTGAAACCACTGCCACATTTGATCCCCAAACAGATGAATTTGTCATTCACAGTCCAACACTGACATCAAGCAAGGTGAAAATGGTCCAACACTTGCTATATAATACATTGTTATGATATGTGTCCTATATGACATCTTTGGCCTGCTTCTAGTTTGTTTTTCTGTTCAATGTGCTATTCTGAAAGGGCTTACAACATGCTTTTTTATTAAGAATAAGTGAATTTCCCTGATCCTTGTTACGATGTCAATAGTGGTGGCCTGGTGGATTGGGTAAAGTCTCTACCCATGCGATTGTATATGCTCGTCTTATAACAGATGGTAAGATCATGGGATTAACGGTAAGTCAATGATTCTCAGGTCACAAAACAGTGATGCATGTCAAACTTTCAGTAAATATGCACTTACATTTTATTGACTATTCATATATCAGGTTTTATTGTCCAACTACGGAGATTGGAGGACCACAAACCTCTTCCAGGCATTACTGTCGGAGATATTGGAACAAAATTTGGAAACGGGGCATACAATACCATGGATAATGGGGTACTAAGATTTGATCACGTGCGTATTCCAAGAGATCGAATGCTGATGAGGTTTGTGCTTTTCCTTTTTCTGGAATTCATGTTTCAGCTTCTCATGATTAACACAATGGGGTATTATATTTGATCCTAAATTTCAGGGTTGCACAAGTTACTAAGGATGGAAAATATGTCCAATCTGATGTTCCTCGACAACTTCTCTACGTGTCCATGGTATATGTTCGTCAAGAACTTGTAACATATGCTTCTGGTGCTTTGTCTCGGGCTGTGTGTATTGCAACGAGATATAGTGCTGTTCGTAGACAATTTGGTTCTCAAAATGGTGGACAGGAAATTCAGGTAATTTGGTTCTGATCTTTTGTTCCTGCATTCCATTTATAGCATACTCATATTGGACAATTTATGTTTTTACCAGTCTAATAGTGTCTGGTTTCTGCACTTAGCCATCGAGTTGTGATTAATGCTCTTACTTACACGCGTTTATGCAGGTGATAGATTACAAAACTCAGCAAAGCAGGCTCTTCCCCTTGTTAGCATCTGCATATGCCTTCAGATTTGTTGGTGAGTGGCTGAAATGGTTTTACACTGATGTAACTCAAAGACTGCAAGCAAATGATTTCTCAACGCTGCCTGAGTTGCACGCGACTACAGCAGGAATAAAGTCTTTGACAACCACTGCCACTGCTGTGAGTAGTGACAATTTAATCCTCTGACTATTGGTTTGAATACAATATCGCGCCATCTAACATAACTAGTGTCTTGCCTGAATGCAATTTTTATTCCAGGATGGAATTGAAGAATGCTGAAAGTTGTGTGGAGGTCATATGGTTATCTTTGTAGCAGTGGACTTCCAGAATTATATGCCGTTTATGTCCCTGCCTGTACATTTGAAGGAGATAACGTCGTGCTACTACTTCAGGTAAAAACTAATTTTCATATGAAGTTTGACATATATACTCATTTCCAAGTGCTTTCTTAGATCTAACACTCCACTATGAACCATGCTGTGTTTCATGTAGGTTGCAATGTTTCTTATGAAGACTGTTTCACAGCTGGGCTCCGGAAAGAAGCCAACGGATACCATAGCATATATGGGGAAAATTGAGCACTTGATGCAATACCATGCTGATGTGGAACAAGGTAAATCCTTTAACTTGCCTAACATCAACCGCGTAAAAGTAGATCACTAGTTGTGGTTGTTTTCCATCTCCGGCAGCCAAGGACTGGCTCAAACCTAGTGCAATATTGGAAGCATTTGAAGCAAGGGCTGCCAGATGTCTGTTGCCTGTGCTCAGAATCTTAGCAAGTTTGAGAATCCAGAAGAAGGTATACTCACTTTTTAAGTCTTTTTCAATTGCTTTGTAAAAGTTTGATTATCGATCGAGTATAGGTTAAAGAACTTCCTTGCTTTACCCACCTTTCTCTAGGCTTTCAAGAACTTGCACCTGATTTAGTTGAAGCAGCACTTGCTCATTGTCAGTTGATTGTTGTCTCCAAGTAAGCTTCGCGATATTGGGAAATTTCATCTCCTGGATATGTATGTTGAGAACATTGTTAATTCTTACATGTCTTTCATGTCATTGAAGGTTTATCGAAAAGTTGCAACAAGACATTCCAGGGGAAGGTGTTAAGCAACAGCTGGAGGTGCTTTGTAGCATCTATGCACTCTTCCTACTTCACAAACATCAGGGAGATTTGCTCGCGACTGGCTACATCACCTCAAAGTAGGGGTTATTTGCTAATGAGCAGCTCAGGGCCTTGTATACTCAGGTTCGTCTCGTTGAATTTGTTATCTGTCATTCCTGTTTAATTTGTTGTGGTGGATTATTTTTTGTATTGATGTATATATTACTCTTTAATATGATCAGGTTCGTCCTAATGTTGTATCGTTGGTTGATGCATTTAACCATACCGATCACTTCCTTGGTTCAATTCTGGGACGTGATGATGGAAATGTGTACCCGAAACTGTATGAAGCTGCGTGGAAGGATCCTCTCAACGAATCAGATGTACCCGATGGCTTCGATGAATATATCAGGCCACTACTCAAGCAGCAACTGCAGACTGCCAGATTGTGAATGTAGAATTGCAGAAAACAGATACATTACTACAACTGTTGTATTGTATTGTGACAATAAACTTGAGATACAAACATATTTGAATAAGATTATGGAACTCCTGAAAGTGAGCTGTAAGGTGGTAAATATTACTCCCTCGGTTCAGTTTTACTTGTCTACTTTGGATTTTGCACGCTCGTAATAATTAATGAGTACTTTACCACAATAGTCATATTAATTTATATTGTCTTAAATCTTGAGAAATGATTTGAAAAATAAGTAGTTAACGTTAAGGATAAAACATGAAAAAAATTATGTTATCTTAGTGGACCAGTAAAAATGAATGAAATGAGTAGGTAGTACTCTAACAAAAAGAAGGAGCATTAAGAAGTTGTGTTGATCATAGAGTAAGGTGGGATGGGATATCCATAAATTTATACCTTCAATCAAATAAAAATATCAATTTTATATATCCAAAACTTAATAATGAATATATTATTTTGTTCCATTTGCTAGGCATAGGATATATTAGTCCGCTAACCAAACAACCCCTACCTTTCACTTATGGTGGTAAGATTTCAGTAAATAAACAAGAAAATGAAATTATTGTGCAAACCAAACGACCCCTACCTTTCATTAATTAATAATTAAGTGCTGAGAGTTCATGTACAAACACATTATGTACTAATTAGCTTGACTACTTGATATAAACATTAAATACAAATAATTTTTTACGCAATAATTATAGGTTCGATAGTCATTCTCCATTGATTTTTTTTCGTTCTTATATAGTTCCTAGCTCCAATATATACTTGGGAAAAAAATAGTTTACATGGTAATAAATTAAAAGTAGTTAAAAAGTTTGAATGGTGATTAGTCTAATGATGACTTAATATATAAGACCAGTAATAATACAACACCATCCATGCACAATCTAGATTTTTTTAATCTTTGTGCTTTGCTCCTGTTCCAAGTTTGTAGCCACAACCACAAAAAAAAAAAAAAAAAAGTGAAAAATGAAAGATCATGTAATGATATTAAAAAAAAAAAAAAAAGGCACAAAAGCAAAAGACATGATTAAGATTTTAGACTAACATTTTTAGTAAAAGATTAAAGTCAAAATGTCATAATGCCTCAGTAATTTTAATATCTACTACGTATAGATAATTAATGATATTCTCTTAACTCGTGCTTCATGTGGGGAAGATTAATTTGAAGTCCGATTTATTGTTTTTACCCGTCTATTAGCTAGTTACTTTTATTCGTAACTTGAAAATGAGAAATCAGTGGATTTTGATAATCATAAATTATGGATGATAGTGTGTCATACATTAAATCTTCAAATAAGCTTAAAATCAAGGTAATGAGATGATTATGTAGACATAATTCATATTGATAATTGATTTTTTTTTTTTAAAAAAAGTTATGTAATGAAATTAATTTCAATATAGTTAATCCCAATATAACTTGTCTTCAAATTAAACGACTCAAAAATTGCTTCAATCAATCACCATCACTTAAAACTGGGCATCCAAACATATTGAAGTGCCCAAAAAGCACCAAAGTTTATTTTTTCTTTTTAATAAATAAAATACTTTGTTTTCTTTATTCATAATATTTAGTTTCTTTTTTATTCAAACTTTGTTTTCTTTATTGATTACTAAGATATTGTATCTATGGACTAGGATGAATTTGGCCCATCTATCCCTAAAATGCTTAAAGGAAATATCACAGCCTAAGGGGTAAGAGAAACTACAAAAAGTAGATTGAAAATAGGGTAAAAACCAACAAACGACCTCATTTTTTTACTTAAATCAATGAATTAGCCTTGAAAATATACATTTGATCAACTTAGAAAAGCTAAATAAATGATTCATGTTCATTGGTTAAATTAATTAATCAAAATAAATTAATTCATATTCATTGATTGAAAACTTGAGTTCCAAAAAAATTAAATAAGGGTAGAAGGGTAAAGTTACATCATTTCCTAATGCAAGTGCAAAGTAAAAATGTGACATATAAAAAGCTAATGAGGGAGTATTGATTTTACCACTAGACCACATATGCTATTTAATGAAATATTTATGTAGTTTTAATTATACTCCTCAACTGTAATTTTGCACCTTAAAAAACTGAGGAACTCCGACAGTTTAATTAAAATTAAATTCAAAAAACTTTTTTTATAATCTCCTTATACTTTGCGAGAAAAATAATCTTTTGATGTTCATCGATTTTCTTTAAGAAAAAAATCATTAAAATAAAATGGAGTCTGTTGGTTTTTAACGTTTTTTTTTAAAGTAGTGAGACACAAGTTAAAGTTTTTTAAAAACCATTAACATTTTGTCATTTAAAAAACATTTAGGAATGTTAAGATGACAAATTGTGAAAAACATGGGTGACTAAAAAAGGACAAATATTTCACTTTGTGTTAGTAAAGCTTTAATGCAGGCGGCTACGGACATTGAATGGAAAAAAAGAAAAAAAACTACATGGAAAAGTAATTTGTTTTGTGACATCTACTATGCAAGTCCATTCTTATACAGTATAAGTTATTTCTACGTACTCATGTAACACAGAAGAATTATGTCAAATATCATATACTAACATACTAATTAGATTTCTATATGATTATGGTACTTTCGATGAATTTAATATACTTTGGAAAATGATTTTTTCTAAAATAAACTATAACATTTTAAGGAAGTGTTTGAGAGTAAGGGTGTACATAGGTCGGTTTGGTTTGGTTTTTTATTAAAAAAAACCTAAACTAATTATGTCGATTTATTAAATCTAAAAACCAAATCAAACCACGCAAAGTCGGTTCTTTTGGTTTTTTGTTTTTTTACAATTATATGGTGTTTGAAAAAGAGATCAAATATATTTTCACTTACCTATGTGATAAGCTAAACTTAAGAAATGTTAAATGAATAGAAATTTTCGTAAAAAGGGTAAAATTCATATGAGTGCAAAATATATTTTTTTGAAATATCAACGTTCATTATGTTAAATTAATAAGATTAAAGGATACAGTCAAACTGAATACAAAACGAAATATTTACAAAGTAAATTGTTAACTTCGGATTTGAAAACCTATAACAATATAATTGTAACTTCACATCTTAATACAAAATAAAATATTTACAAATTTTACAAGCCCAAATTTGAAATAAAATATATAAACATTGAAAACTATAAACTAACTAAAAATATATTAACAAAGTATATTATAAATAATATTTTTTATCTATAAATAAAATAAAATTATATATATAATATTTACAAAATTTTACAAGCCCAAATTTGAAATAAAATATACAAACATTGAAACTATAAACTAACTAAAATTATATTATTAACAAAGTAGATTATAAATATATTTTTTATCTATAAATAAAATAAAATTATATATATATATATATAAAATATTATGTCGGTTCGGTTTGGATTCGGTTTGACTTTTTTTCTTTTAATACCAAACCAAACCAAGAGTGGTTCATTTTTTTTTTCAATCGCCAAACCAAACCACAAATCGTTTTTTTTTTAATTTAATTTAGTTCGTCGATTTGATTTGACTTGTACACCCCTATTTGAGAGTATTGCCTTAACAGTAAAAAGTCTGCTGGCGAAGACGTTAAGATTACCAAATACTAAGGAAATAAGACGTATTTATTCCCTGTTTGATTAATATAAAATTACAGAACAAGTTATCTTAAAATTGTAATGTAATTTTTATGTTACATTAAAAGTGAGATAAGTGATCTCAAAATAACTTATTCCCCAAATAAACGAGCCCATAATGAAGGAGGACTATTCTGGATAAGGTAACTTTTTAAAACGAAACTAAAAAGAAATGTAGTACAAATAAATTAATTTGCTTTCACTTTTTTTATTTTTCTTTGTATTATTCCATCTAAAGGAAAAAAGATACTAAATAAAGTGCCAAATGAGTTCAAGAACCATAAACACTATAAGAAGCCTCTCTTCATGTTTTTCACTTAAATAAAACTCCCATGGAAGAAAAACATCAATCTCCCATTATTTTCAACAACAATCAGACAACTCCATCTTCATCTCCAACAAAAAGATCAATCACCTTAAAACCATCAAAACAACAAAGCAATCACAACAAGAAAATCAAATCCAGTACTGAAAAAACCAAGAAAATTGATGACTCAAAACACCCAATTTACCACGGTGTTCGAAAACGAAGCTGGGGTAAATGGGTGTCTGAAATTCGCGAACCCAGGAAAAAATCAAGAATTTGGCTTGGTACATTTTCTACTGCTGAAATGGCTGCCAGAGCACATGATGTTGCTGCAATTGCCATTAAAGGTCACTTAGCTTTACTCAATTTCCCTGAATTAGCTCATCAGTTTCCTAAACCAGCTTCGAATTGCGCTAAAGATATTCAATCTGCAGCCGCGAAGGCTGCAGCTTTGAATATTTCACCAAGAAATTTTATGGAAAAACAGAGTAAAGGTGAGTTAATGGAAATGCTCTGTTCTCCTGAAGAAACAGAGTCAGCAGAATCATCATCTTCATCTTCGTCTTCGTCTTTGAGGAGTAATAATGAGGATCCTTTTCTTGATTTGCCTGATCTTCTTATGGATCTTACTCAAAAATTTGATAAATTTTGTTACTATAATTCAACATGGGATTTGGCTGGAGCTGTAAACAATGACTCTAATTACTGTGAATTTTGGCCTCAAGAAGATCTCTATTTGTGGAATTACAGCCATGAAACCGCATTCAAAGTCTCACAGCTGTAATAATATACTTTTTCGACGAAAAGTGAATTGATGCATGAATGCTAAAGATGTCTATTTGTGGGATTACAACAATGGAATCGTAGCATCAAAAAAAGGTTATAGTTCGCCAATAATATTGGATGCCGATTGTCTATTTGTTTTCAAGCTTATCAATAAGGAGAACATATACATCACCCTCTGAAAGCTATTATTGAAGATCGCAAATATTTATTGAAGTCGACTTTTTAGCAAGCAAAAGACACAAGCATAAAGAAGATTTGTTAATTTGAGAAGGTGCGATAAGGAATATGAATTTTTTTCTCTTTAACTTATTTATGTCATGGAACTTTTGAATGATTTAAATTTTTCTAATCTTTTTTTTTATGTAACAAAATAGAATAAATGAGTACGGAATTGACAGTCATCTTTTGTGTTATGGCTCATTGTAAATAAGCTGATTAATAAATTATTTTCTTGATTATTGTTTTTCAGAGGCTAATAAATAAATAAATTGTCAGAGGAATATAATTTAGGTTGCTTCTTTTTTATTTTATTTTAGGGGAATCCTAATTTACCAACTATGGAAGAAAGTGCAACATGGAATCATGTGGAATTTATCATTTTACGCACGACGTTTGACAGGTTTTATATAATTCTTTAGTAAATAAAATATTTTAATTCTTCTGCAAATCAGAGCTTATATTCTCTGAAAAAAAGAGAGAAAAAAAAACATGTGAATAATTTAATCATTTTCCATTTTCTTTTTTTGCTTTTTTTTTTTAATTAAAAAAAGTAACTAATATAGACTCATATTATGTTCTATCCAATGGGACAAGGATATTTCTTCCTTTTTTCTTTATATTAGTATGGCTTGTGTACGAAGTAGAGCCTTCGAACAATAATAAAATTATCTTTCATAGATCACAAGTTTAAATTATTAAATCAATCATTTGTATCATAAATAAGATTACCTATGTATAGACATTCAAAAGTAAAGTCAAAATTCGAATTAGTTTATAATTTCTGAACTGATATCAAACTTATAGCTTATTTTAGTTATATATATATATATATTAAATGAGTGTGTTTTAAAAATATATATATATAAATCTCAAGTCTAATAAAAAAATGTTGTGTGATATGATCAATAGTCTAGATCCAGGGCCGTCTCAACAAGTTTGGGGGCCTAAAGCCAATTTTTATAAAGAGGCCCTATTATTTTTAGTTGACAAATATAAATTGAATAATTATGACATACTTAGTGTAATCCTACAAATGAGGTCTGGAGAGACAAGATATATGTAGACATTATAAAGTAAGAATGCAAATAATGTAAATTTTCAATGAAAATTATGTAATATAAAGTTAAAATAATAAAACATGACTCAAAAATTTTAAAAATATGATGATATTAAAATAGTATTGCGATGAATTTGATAAGTTGATAAATAATATTAAAATAGTGTTGATTAGTTTTAGTGCTTTAAATTTGAATAAGACGCCAAAAACAAATTTGATCTTTTTATAAACACACAACAATAGATTTTACATAATGTAGAATGTTTGAACATTTGAGAGACTTCACAACATTCAATAATGAAAGAATAAAAAATAGTGAAAGGAGAATAAAGAGAAGTAAGTATAAGAACACAATATTGTTGGTTCATGATAATTGTCAAAATATAAATGAGCTAGACAATAAAATAGATAGCCACATGTGAAACTAGAAAGGATAGTACAATTAACTAGCACATAAGAATCTAGAAAAGATACTACAATCAACTAAACAATATTCAATTTCTCAATTATATTTTCTACACAATTTTTTTTTCTTCAAATTTATCAATACATGAAATTTTTGTTAACAATATATTTATATCTTTGGTAGAAAATGGGGGCCCAGAAAAATTGAAGCCCCAAGCGATTGATTTAGTGGCCTTATGGTTGAAACGGCCTGTCTAGATCTCCCCTGCCTACATTACTTTAGTTGAGAGAAACATGAACATTTGAAGCATTTAATTATAAACATGGGATTGAATAAGACTTTCACATGGTAATAATTAATAAAGCTAAGATATATTAACACAATAATAGTTTAGGATACAAAAGGATACATTTCTATATCCCAAAATTAGGGAATGTATAAATTGTTGTTTGTTTACAATAGTGACACATAACATCACTGTCTTTTCTCTTTCGATATATGTCAGCTTATTAATTTTCTTAATACAATTTATTGGTTGTGTCAAATGATAAATAAAACACACCAACACCACTAAATTGGCCTACATTAATAACAAATAGTCACATATAGATCAATATGGATTATGATAGAATGGTTAAGATTTTTTTATTCTTGATTAGATATTTCGAGTTTGAGCCTATACGAATAACACTTTTTTTTGTTGGACCATTGAAGATGATACTGATACCAATTGGGATTTTTTTTTTTTAAAAAAAATAATCAGATAATCCTCTAAATTGATATATGACATACAATTATAATCATTGTTATGCCTCAATTCTAAATAAATTGAAGTCCGCTATATAACTTTCGCTGACAATATTATTTAATTTAAGCTCATCAATTATCTCAATTTAATTGATCAACTATGTTCAAAATTAAGATAAAAAAATATGTTGTATAAATAAGTTAATTAACCACATAATTTTTTTTAATAATTATAAATATTAACGTTAATTAACCTTAAAACCTCAAATATATTCGAATTGAGGCTGAGGTATAATTAAAGGAAATTATAGCTAGTTAGTTGCTTTATTATATACTATGACACGTGACGTTTCAGATTAGTTTATCTTAACCACATGAAATTTTAAAAAAAAAACTTAGGATTTTTGTATTAATAAAAACACATTCTGATTTTATCTGAATATGCTGAAATAGAAAATATTAAAACTTACAGAAACTAAAAGGCAGGGTTAAATTGCGTCTTATTTTTTTTTCTTAATCATTGAGATCCTCTTTTGCTTTTCATGCATTTTTACCTCTTTTTCTTGTTTCCATTTTTTTATCCCCCACGCCACCCTATATACATCAAACTCCCCACCCTACCCTAATAAGTAACTAAACCATCAAGAAATTCTAGTCAATGAAGCAAGTGAAAAATATCTTTTATATTTTTAATAATGATGGTGTTTGGATCATCGAGTATCTATTATTTTTATCTGATATTGAATAACTTTGCTATTAATATTAAGCAGATATAAGAAAGAAATTAACTAGTATTTTCATCTCAATTAAATATTGAACTCTGATTTCAAAAATTGTACGCATTCAATAATCGCTAAATCACATTATTCGGTGTTGAACCAAAGTAAAAATCATAACAAAGATTAAAAGAAAAAAATTTAGCTCGATGTACAAAGTATTACACATTCAACAGGGTTCAAGGATTAGTCACACCTGAAGATGGTGAATGTAGGCAATCTACTTGATGTACTCTCTGTCCACTTTTAGTTGTCATGTTGCACTTTTCGAAAGTCAATTAAATTAATTTTAAAAGTTAAATTAGATTACATTAATTCGATATTTTTTAAAAAAATTAGATATTCAAAAACTATATGAAAAGTACTATAAATTGCAATTTTTTTACATATTAATATGATGAAAAAATATATCATAAAATGTTAGTCAAATTTCTTATAATTTGACTCTAAAAACGAAAACCATAACAATTAAAAATGGACAGAGGATGTAAATATTAATGTCAACTAATTCTATTGTTCAAATTGTGATCCTATAATTTACACTTAGATAGATTTATCATTGTTTGGAGACTCTTCAAATCCTATTAATAGAAGTAAAATAACTTTTTTTTAGTGTACCTAAATTTTAATGAGTAGAGTTGTACGATATTTATTTAACTAGTCGTGCCTAGTGAAATAGTTGAGATACACAGATTAATAATAATAATAATATGTGGTCCAAAGGCATGGTAATTTTGATAGGACTTGTTACCCTCTAAGATTTAGCCAACCACATATTTACAATTCTCAAATTTAACTAAAGTTCTTTTCATTGTGATAACAAATACTCCATTATCTTAGTTAATTGTCAAGAACTGTAACATCCCCAAAAAAGAGAACACAACATCAACAGTCAGAAAATAATTAAGTTTAACTTTCATGATTAGTTTCTTAATTATTCTCTCTTTTTTTAATCTTCCTTTTTGTGGTGTCATGTTAATTAGCAATATATAGAGGTTATCCTTATTAATCAAATCAAATGTGCTTTTCATGGTTGCAATAAAATATAGTATCTGCAGGTCTGATATTTAGGACAATTTAAGTACAAATTAAAGACCCTCCAAATAGGAGAGAAAAGTTGTTTTTTTTTTCAAGTCAAATTCTAATTTCGTTTTGCTCATTCCAATCGTCAAGTCTGATCAACTAGATTCTTTGTCCTGTCTCCGGTCTCTCACTTCATTCCAATCTTTTTTTATCTTGTCACTTGAATAAAGACACATTATACAATCACATGCTTAATAATTTATATTGAAGGCACTGTGCCAAATTAGTAAATAATTAAAATTGTGATAGGAGGAATAAAGTTAAATTCTGCAAAGTGAGATATATTTATTATTCATGTACAAGAACAAAGATATTCAAAAAAATCTAAAGTGTCAAGACCAAATTCCAAGCATTTTATGTAAATTATTATAAGAAATAAAAAAGAAAAAAGGTGAGATAACTACTTTGACTATTCTTTGGCACTAAACCTACAAAAGAATACGATATTAATTAATTAAAACGATCCAAAGTAGGAGTAATATACACATCCAGGTATACTTTTGTTGTTTGTCTGTTTATTACTCCCTTAGTTTAAAAAAGAAAAAAATGATACTTTTATAAACATAAAAAATTAACTTATATCTTTTTATTTCATCCTTAATGACCACCTTTTACGGCCAGTACACAAACAGAGACAGGCAAAAATTTTAATTTATGATTTTTAAATTATAAATCTTCTTGCATACTGAATTTTGAATTTGATTATATATTCATATTATTGAATTATACCGAACACACAATAGCAATGCTTCCTTGTTGCACACAAAAATTATTGTATGTTCAGACGATAACTTTTAAAGCCTTAAAATTACATTGATGTAATGATCATTTGACTAAGCGTTTGGACATGCGATTTTACGTTGATTCCATCTCATGATTCCATATCATGAGAGGTGATACCATATTCTCCAAAAACCATGATATGGAATTATATGGTGATTCCATATCATGATTTGAGATATTTTAATACAATAATTGATCCATGAGTTTATATTTTGTTAAAGCAACCCCACATTTATATCTACTAACCATTTGTTTCATATGTAAATAAAATTTATAATCACATCATTACTTTTTAAAATTTATTATTCTCACCGACATAAAATTTATTATTCTCACCAACATATAGTCACTTTAACTCACACCTCACGCTTGTCAAACTTTTTAACATTCACTTGAAACAATTAACCGGCATGTTAAAATAGTTGCCGAGGCAATTAGCAAGACGGCACCAACATTTATACAACCAAAAAATATGACTGGTGTACATCCCAAAATTCGATATAATACTCGATTTTGGCCTTGGTTTAAGGTAAAATTTCAATCACATTAATAAATTTATTTTATGGCCTTAATAAGTGCACATTTATATTTTATGTGTAAGTTATTAGTATTTAGTTACATATTTCCTATCAACTTTGTTTAAA
>JAJOOR010002300.1:0-32734 GCA_036250505.1 Solanum acaule | reverse complement strand
GGGGGGGGGGGGGGGGTTACCGCGAACATTGCGAGTATCTGGAAAAAAAATTGTTTTCAAAGTGAATTATATTTGAAAATTGGAGTTGTGTTTCAAACTCCTGAAGTTGAATTAGTGTTTCATACCCGGCAGCTTGTGAACAAGTAGGCGAAAGGTATTTTTTGTTTTCCTACTCGGTGTCCGATAGCCCAACTAAATCCAGATTCACACTGGATTTACCACTCCCCAATAAAGGTGACTCTGTACCCAAGACATCTAATTAAGAATGAAAGAGTACTTACCACTCTACCACGACCCTTGTGGGCAGTAGGTAAAAGGTATTGTTTAGCTGCTTTAGTGTGGTATAAGCAAAGAGGCAATGACAGCTCTGAATTTATAAGTTCCCTACCGTGTCAGAGCTAACGTCCGTGACCAGCACGGGCACCCACTATCTAGTATTACTATTACCCATAAAGGCAAAGGATCCTCTTCTGATGAACTTCAAAGAAATGTTAGTTTACGCTTATCTAACATTGAGATTCCAAACTCCATCCATTTAATTCCCAGTAGAAAGAAATTGACAATATAATGAAAAATAAGCAACAAGCTGTCCAGTACAAGACAATCAAATTGTGGCAAATGTGAACCTAGTATGCTGATGCAAACATTTTCAGCATTGTATACCAATCAGTGAAGATCTGGTTATGCAACCTTACGGTCCCGATATTTCCATATCATGTATGTGCCATGTTGGTCCTGGTAAATTTTGTGATCTTACTATCAATCCAACAAGCTGTTTTTTGGATCCCCTCAATGTTAGAACCCAGGCATTTGCATGCACAACATTGTGTTACTGCTCATAAACACAATCTCTGGGAGCATAAATATGTTTAAAAGCATGTCAGTCCATTTGAATTTTTTGTTATGCGACTCACATATGTTGATTTAGTTATCCAGGATGCCGGGGTGTGAGCTGATTCACAGTCAAAAGCTCCTCCCAATCATAAGAACACCCTTCAACTCAGCCCTAAGTGGGATGTCAATTAAATTGCTTTTGCTGACCATTCAATCTCATTCAGAAATACCCCAATTCAGATTGGCTTACATCAGATCGTCATGAGTTCCTAAACCCCTCTTTATCATAGGCATTGCTTAAATCAGACGTCATGAGCTCCCATAGCCTTTCTGCCATAGTCTACACTTGTCCCCTTGCCATCAAGTTGGGTAACTCGATCCTTGAGTGTTTCCTTAACAACGGCTGCCCACAAATGTCATACCATAGCATAAAGACAGCAAGATAAAAGTAACAGTAAATTGAACAAAGCTTCCAGCTTTCATCTGCAAAAAAGGAAAGAAGGAACTATGATGAGAACACTGTTTGCAAGAAAATAAGAATCATAAATGATTATAATAAACAAGAGATTTGTGGAGAATAATGCAACTACATACAGCATGGTGAGTTTGAGAACCACATAACAAGACAAAGGAATGTGAAGAGGGAAGACAAAGGAATGTGAAGAGGGAAATCTACCAACCATCAGATAGAACCACAAGATACGCTGATCCTTTTTTTCTTTTGGACAGAAGACAGAGAGGTTAATGATGATGTCTTACATCAAATTGGTGCAAAGTGGGTGAAATGGAGGATTACATGTAAAGTATGTGAGATAAAAATGTGAAGTCAAAGCTTAAGGGTAAGTTCTACAGAATGGAGCGAAGTGTTGGTCAGTCAAAAACATCCATGTTCCAAAGATGATGATGCTCAAATGGGTGTGTGGGCATGCTAACACAGGAAAAAACCTATACATATACAGAACAATTTGGAATGACCGTTAAGGCCGTGTGTATTGATGCGCTAGTAGGAGGTGTGAGAGGTTCGTTGTAGTAGGAGTTAGGAGAGGTAAAGGTCGAGGTAGGGTGAAAAAGAACTGAGGGGGAGATGATTACACAAGGTAGGACACAACTTCAATTTACTGAGGACATGACCCTAGATAGGATAATTTGAAGGTTTGGGATTATGGTAGAAGATTAGTAGGTAGTTCGAGTGTTATTGCCTTTTTGTGTATATCTTATCCTCCTCAAACCCCACTTGCGAGATTATACAAGGTATGTTATTGTCGCAGTAGAGAAGAAAGACTAAATCAATGAGCAATCCAAGTGAAACAATAGTGTCCATTCTGTAGAATTGCTTGCACGATGGTGAGCCAAGATATTCTGGAACTTACAGCACCTTGGTTACTTATCTCAAATGCCAACAGGTTCCTCCATTAACCTTAATTTTCTTCCAAATTTGGGCCTGAACTAAAACCCAGCTGTCCTCAGTGAGTATTGAACAGTAAAACCTCATAAAATACCTCAAGAAAATTGCCAACGAAAAGCAAGCATAGTTCAATTTTTAATGTTAACCTTTTCATGTCAGCAACTTCAACGATCAAGCAAAGAACCAAGTTCACTCCACCTTCTGCTGATATGAGTGTGATTCCTTTAAATGTCTTTTACCAACTACAGGTAAAAGGTCACCCATTCAACCACCCAAAACCAAGTATTACACTCAAAATAAGTTGGCCTCCACATAAATACAAGATTGTCGCACTGTAAATAGTTCCAGTACCATTGGCTTCCTCTACTAAAGAGGACAAGTGTTTCAACTACTACATAAAAGACCGCAAGATGAAACTAAGCATAGGACGACCATTGTGTCATCCAATAATAACATGCCAGCAAGGTAGATTTCTAATTGTTTCTTCAAACAATAACTACTACGTCTCATCTGTACCATTGTGTCTGTCATCCAAAAATAAGGTGCCTACTATCAGCAAGGTAGATTCCTAATTGTTTCTTCAAACAATAACTACTACGTCTCAATCCCAAACAAGTTTAAGTGTCCTATATAAATCTTCATTACCCATTTCACTCCCATCTGAACTCTACTTATGTGAGCTTGCTCATATTACCCGTCTAAAGCCTGAAGAGAGGAGGTCTACAATAGGCTGACCAAATTATGATGAATCCTCATGAAACTTGAATCTTCAACCACTGTTAAAAATATGTTGTCCTTTCCCAGGACAAGTAAATTAGCAGCTCATACAGTAAATACTTGAATGTCGAAGTGAAATCCTCATATAACAAATTAGAGTTAAGGGTCAAAAAACACATCTAAATTATCATTTTCTCGCGAGTTTCACATTTCAACTATTAGTTGTTTTCCTTTCCTACATTGACTATCATTATCTATGTATTAAAACACACCTCAAAACTGATTAGGCCGACTATCAGTTGTTCCCTATTTATTTATTTTTAATACAGCAACTTTGTGTCACTATCCGTTGTTCCCTATTCTTACCTGAACTATCACAATCTACTCAACTAGGTGTATTTTATACATAGATGGTGATAATTTAGGCAGGAAAAGGATAGATAATGATAGTTCAAGTAGGAAAAAAGAACTAATAGTTGAGGTGTTGAACTCGCGAAAAAATTATAGCTCATATGTGTTTTTAATTATCATCTCAATAAATCAATGTTGGTTTCTCTAAATATAGTTCATGTTTATTTTATCAGTTCCTCAATTGATTAACGCTGGTTTCCCATTTGCATCCCAAGAGGAACTTCCTATAAACAGTTCCCTAACAACAAGGGGAAGCGACATTGGAAGAGACAACACAACAAAGGAAGCAAGCACTGCTAACAAAAGACTAAAAGTTGAAAATCTCAAAGTAAACTCCTTCCCACACTGCATTCCCAGTCAATGGAAGCCAAAATATATTCTTCCTTTCAATTAATTATGAATTGCAGTGGTCTGATAAAACAAGGATGCGTCTCAACCCCATAATATTTCTATACAACTAGTAAAATGGAAAGGGATGGATACAGAGCATAATAATAAGAACAATATGGGCCCATTTGGTTTGGGTTGTAAGGTATATAATCTCCACCAAATTCAGCATAAGTTTATACCAAGTTTAGGGGGGATGAAGGAAATTTAATCTAATGTTTGGTAGATTTTTTTTGTTTCCCACATAAATAAACATACAAATGCGGGAAACTATGTATTATTTATGTGGGATGAAATGAGGAATAGTCGTATTAAGTAATGCATGGATTGAACTGCTAAATGACCAACAAAAAAAGTCAGCAGTATATATCCCTACATAACTAATTCATGCATAACTTGCCCTCAATCCAAACAACTCCTAAAGGTTCAGAAAACCCAGGATTTATAGGTTAGTGTAACTAAGACCTACACCTAGACCATAACCATCACAATCAGTACCCTAAACATTAGGCTGGTCTCGGCAAGAATTAGTCTTGATGAAAATAAAGTCTTATTTCATAAGCATACAGAAGAAGAGCGGGAATGGGAGTTATCTACATCTAAATATTCCTGAACATACACGCAGAGACAGAAAGAAGATAGAGAAGCACATCCAAGTATAATCTCTGGTAGAAAGACAGTACAATTTTAGGGCCCATCGAAACAGAATACTTGCCTATGGAATTTTGATAGGCAGTCATCACTTGCCAATGTAGCTTCCACTGTCTTCACTCAAGATTTCAAGGACCATCTCAATGTATGTGAGCAACTCGGGTTTCCATTGCTGCAGCCAGGATGACTGGCCTTATGAGCATTATAGCACAGCCACCTGTTAAGCGAAAGGTTAAGGAAGAATTACCCAGAAGTTGTCGTGGATGCTGCATTTTCAAATTCGAAAATGGGTAAATCAGATCAGTGAGGGTATTTCAGCTCTCAACTCCAAGATTATGCCAGCTTCACCACTCTGCCTGTCCCTCAACTTGTAACCATGACTTCACTCCAAAGAACTGACAAGAGTCACAAGACCATGTTGATCTATTTTGAGCTGTGGTGGCAGCCTCCAATAGAACTGATAACTTGATATACCAACCCACAGTAAACGCTGAGTAATACTAAACCTGCTATCTCCCCAAGGCACAATCCTTTTTCTCCAGTACTCATAACGATTTGAGTTCATCATTAACCATCAACTTCGTGGTTCTAGTAATAACGATTTGAGTTCATCATTAACCATCAACTTCATGGTTCTAACTCAAATGAAATTGAGATAAGATAGTAACAACAGTTTCATAGCATTGCTATGTTTGCAGCAGACGACTACAAGAGCAGACTGCCATTATCAAGTGCAACATTTATGAGATAAACATGCACTGCTGCTGACTTTCTTCAAAAGCATGTAACCTACCAGAGCCGCTTAACAAGAACCTCCCAAAATTTTCAAGAAACAGGAGAGAAATATCATCAATACAATCCTCACAGAGCAATCTACCATAACGGTTGTGGGGGCATCATTCATTTCCACTCTATACTAATTACTCTGGCCTCAAGAAAATATCCTACATGCTTGCAGAATAGTAATAATATGCAGTGCAGAACTTCTTCAAGTGAGTCTAGTGGTGCATATTCTGATGCGGATTATTGCACTGCATCAACTTCTTCTGCCAGTACGAGTGCCAACATACATTGCTCAAGGGAAGTCCAAAAGAATAAAATCGAGAAATCACGGGTTTGTGATGTCCAAAAAGCAAACCACCTCATGGTTAAGCTCCACATCCCAAAATACCGCTAGTAGGCCAAATCATTGGCAACTTCATATTCTCTACACTATCTACTAAGATAACTAAATACACCATCATACTTCTGAATCCATCAGCTAGTTCCTTGCAAAATGCTTCGTGATAATAGAAACTTAAACTGCTCGCTAGAATTATCAAGACAATCAAATGCTCAGAAAGCACAAAATGGACAGGGAATATGTACGCAACGAACTCAAACATTGCTATTTAAACTACAAAGTCATAACTTTAGGCATTAATTAAAAAAATCCAGTTCCATCAACTATGGAAGAGCCTTAATTACCCTATACAGTTTAAGGTAAAAGGCAGCACACAGTACTTCAGTACCCGAATATTATGGTTCCACATCAGAGACTCGAAAATATAACACAACTACAAGAATAAAAGAGAGGCCCTTCTTCCTATTGGACAGCAAGTGAACAGAGAACACCTCAGCGACGATTCATTTGAGGTTTCTCAAGTCCTCCCCGTGAAGCTGAAGCAGCACCATACAAAGGACCCTTGTCAGCAGCACCCTGAGAATAATGGATGAATGTCAATGCACCAAGTCGACTCTACCTATGATGTTTGCTATGACCACTAAAATAAACTCCCAATCAAGTGACTGGAAATATTCATACCATATGACCCCCATATCCCTCGCCATAAGGTGCAGGGAAACTTGCATCATGTCTTCCATATCTCATCCCATATGATCCACCTTTAGCAAACAGATAATAAATCGTTAACATAAGCAACCAAAAGAACAAAGCATCCTCTGATTTCTTAAACTGCTTAACCACACTGGACGTGTCAACTGTATGATCTAATTTTGTCACTGGTGATCAAGAGTGAAACATTTTCAAGTCTACTACTCAAACAGAAGAGGGTTATTAAGGTACAACTCGTAATCATTCTTCTCACTACCTTTAGCTAAAGAAGGTAAGAGGATGGATTTTGAAGAACTTACCAAAAGATCCTATAAAAGGAATGGAGTCCATCATGTAAGGTATATATCTTCTCCTATATCTACATTTTATTTTTGGAGGGGGGTTACTTGGTGGCAGATAGGCCTACTTCTAACATCGAACAAATGAAACTAAAGGGGACTTTTCACTGCAACTCCAGAATGAGATTCTATACAACTCCCAAGTCTCAAGACCATTTCGCCTCAAAGTACAAATCTTGCAATCCATTAAATAGAATCAGAAAATCCTGATCAAGAAATGGCTGATTTTACTTGGAATCACAACTAAAAGCCTTGTAACCTAACTCTACAACCGGTTAAAAAGGGAACTCCTATCGTAATAGCTCAAGCCTCAAAAAATTTAAAAAGATAATGCTAAAGTGACTCATACATTAAAAACCCATAAAAATCCAAGGCAAAAATTACCACTCAGCAACTCTTCCCACCCACCTGAATGTTTGGGACCTTTGGATCCGAGAGTCATCACATGTTTTTGTGATTCCCTACTTCTTTGATATTCAAAAGCTTGTCGATGGCGGATTTTGCCCCTACTACCAATAAAATTATTCATCTCATGAAAAGAATGTTTGGTCTGCATACACTCTACCCTCCCCAAAACTCACCTATGTGAGTTCACTGTGTAAGTTGTAAAAAACATGTTTGGGTTATAGAAGAATAGCTCCCAGATCCTAGGATTGCCAGATTAGGCAATACTTGAATAAGCATGGAGGCTAACCTGGGACAGCAAATTGGGAAGAACACAACAGAGAAATTACAATATCCCAATAAAGCGTATAGACAATACTTATATAAGAGCTATTTAAGAAATTATAAGAAACTTGAAAGGAACCAATATAAGAAAATTACAGCAATGAATTCGCATAGTAACAACAGGATAATGTTAAGTAGATCTTTTGCTAATTCAATCTACATGGCCCTTACTGAACCATTTGAAATATTTTTTTGGACGAGAATAGATCACTCCATCTGATCTCCTCTTCTATTTTCTTTTTCTTTGGGAGTATTAGTTTAGTTAAATTGTACATAGAGGCTAGAGCTACATAATAAGATCAGGTTCCTTATATCATAATAGCATGACACAGGTAGGCCTATAGCTGCACTATTTTAAGGCATTATGTAATGTCACACATATGCTTTATCGGATTGAAGAAATCTAATCCAGCTGTAAGAAGGAAGTTGTTCAAGAAAACTAGATTGTGCCTTGCAATGGCAGCCGGCTGCAATGAAGGTGGGGGACTCATGGTTGTAACCAATGGAATCTATCGTATTAAATAGAAGTATGTGTAGGAAAAATATAACCAATGGTGGATCTACATGTTGGGTTCACTTGCACTCGTGCTCCATTTTCTAACCACGCGTAATACTATTGCAAATTTTATAAACTTACCTATATTTGACTTGGGGAACCCAGGCTGTAAAGAGTCTATGATGCACTCTAAAAAGCTATGCTGCACTGCAAAAGCAATTGATCGGAGATGTGACATAAAAGAAGGAAAACGGCGGTGCTTTTTCTTCCCTTGATGATATTGTGTCTTGTATCAAATACAGTATAGTACTATATTTTTAGCCCCTTATTCTCCTTCCAATTTCTAAACTTTCTGATTCATTTCTGACCATCCATCACCATTCCTTGCATACTTCCTCTCATTTCATACGATAAGTCAGTAAATAAAGAAGTTTGTGATATATTTCTCTAAATAAAATTATCTCCTAAAAGTGTGGGAATAGTTATTGAGTTTGCTTCCACTAGATTCAAAAGATCTATGTTCTCTTAAAAAGATTCTCTTCTTTCAGTTACAACTGAATAGAGAGTAGTGGGGGGTATGTGGTGTTGTGGGACAGCAGAGATAGTGGATAGTGGCAATCAGATGATAACTTGCAAATTTGTGGGAATTAATTCGTTCCTGGGAGTAGTCTACACAGACTGAAAAAAATTGAAAGGAGGAAATCTGCTAGGTATTGGATGCTGTTAGAAGTATATGTGATGGGGCTTCGGAGATATGTGCATATTTTAACATTACTAGATACTCATTCGAGAGAACAAATTGCAACAGAATATCAGGGGAAATGGCTGAATTCTCAGAACTGATTAATGATGTGGTACGGTTTGATCCTCCTTTATTTGGAGGATCTTATGCGTTGAGAAGGGGAGAAAATCATAGGAGTGCATCAAGAATTGACTGGTTTCTCTACTCTAGTGAGAGGAACTATTCTTACAGATCAGTCCATCCTTCCTAAACTTAGTTATGATCATAGCCCATTTGCTTACATGTGGTGAACTGGAGTACAAGAAATCTTACTTTAAGTTTGAGCAATGGTGGCCTGTAGTAGAAGGATTCAAGGACAAAGTCAAAGGAAAGAGATGGTGGGGAGCAGCAAGACCCTCATGAATATGGTTGACACTGTAGAGGGAAAGAAATGGGAGGTGTTTCGAATACAGATTTAATTCTATAATTAAAATTACGATGTAAAGAAGCTAATGTAGAGGAAGCTTACGAGTTAGTAGAGATTCTAGGGTCTCCATAATTAGTCTTAGAACAAAATTGTTCAAATATTTTGGAGGTCTCTAGCACGTTCTTAATGCTGACAAATACAGCTTACCAGTCTCAGAGGAAAAAACCGATTGTGCACTATCATGGGAATTAACGCAGCAGACACCCAAAGCCCAAACTTTAATGCTTCTCAAAGTTCCCAACACTAAGTCTTATGGATTGTGTTAAAAATAAACTAATGATTCTATTTAGACTCTGCCATTTCAGCATCAGAAATCCCCAAGACTCTAGCATCAATGGTTACTGATGGATTGGGTCAAATCTGCTCCCAATAGCAATTGGAGAAGCAGAAAACAGTACCTCCACTAGAAAGGAAGACATGTAAGCTTCTCTTCACATGCTTCTAAAATAAAAGGAATAAACTTGTAAGAGCATACCTGCAGCCCATGCTCTACCATCAGAATTAGAAAGCTCAGCTCGTAGCTTCTCAACTTCACGTGCCATAGTAACCAAATTTGTCTCCATTGCCTGTCTCTGATCCATGAGTTCAACTTTTGCCTTCTTTTCGTACTCAATAGCAGACCTAGAAGTCATGAGCAAATTAATACAAGGGTTTCAACTCCTAATGGGCACCGGGCAGGTTTGAAACATAACAGCATTCCATGTTAATCATATCTCCATAAAAAGAAAAAAAATTAATAAGAGCAGATACCTAGCGCGCAAAAGCTCTTGATGCAGCCCATCAATCTCACCCCTGAAATGAGGAATCTGTTGGCTATCAGCTTGTAGCTTGGCAAGGTCCTTGGTGAGGGTCTGTACCTGGCCAGTTAGATCCTGCTTCATAATATTAAGCTTCTGAACTTCAACATGGAGCTGTTTAGCCTCATTTTTCAGAGGTTCTGTAGCTCGAAGATCTCCTTCAAGCTTCAAACCTCTTTCGATAAGTTCCCTGGAGCGAATTTCATGCTCCGCTTGCATATCACCTATGGCAAGGTTCATTCGATATACCTCCTCCTTTGCAGCAGCTGATTCCCGTTGAAGAGCTATTCGATCTTCAACTAATCTCCTGTTTTCACCCAGAAGTCTGCGTATCTCAAGATGTTGTATTTCAAGTTCCTCCTCTAACAAGGCAGGATGAGGAGTGGGTCGAGGCATAGGACCCCGGGCAATATGCCCTTCTGCAGGAAAGCCCCGGTGGTTATCAAATGCTTCCCGAGGAATGCGATTTCTTCCTGCCATCTCACACAGTACTGTAAAAGAGTAACAGCAGCAAAAAGGATTAGACCACAACAATAAGGAACAATCATCTTGGAAACAAGTAATGATACAGCAGTTCAACTAAGTCTTAAACAAAGCAGGTGAGTAAGGCAGTTCAACTTAGTCTAAAACAAAGCAAGTGATGTAAGTTACAAAAACAAATTTGCAGAAGTTAAGGCAAGCAACCAAGGGAAGCTTCGCAGACCTAATAATATTACAATTCTTGATAATGCCAAGAGAAAACAAAAAAAGATTTTGACATAAATTTATAATTCAAGTTCCTTTGTTGAAGGGGGAGAGAGGAATTCCAGGAAATAGTATATAGAGATAGACAAGTTCTATAAAAAAAAAAACAAGTCTATCAGACTATCACTGCCTGATGGCATTCCAGAAAAATCTACTGTATTGAAACTAAGGACCAAAGTTCAGAAAGGCTAACAAAAGAAAGAGTAGAATGAGAATAATACTAAGATTGTCAATCAGTTAAGACAGATAAACATGTAGCTTGTAAATACACAGAAGTACATCCAAACCTGTAGACAGACAAAATCTAGTAGAAACTCATTTCATTCAAAAGTAAAACAAAAAGAATTTTATGAAGATGCAAAAGATACTACGGAGAAAAGTCAGGAAATCCATTAAAAAAAGGGTCAATTCTATTGCTACCGCTTAAACAACCATCCATCTACCTACTCTCTTCATTTCTTTCCTTTCCCGTTTCCTTGAGTTCATTCTTGATTGAGGTTTTTGTCATCTTGCTTTCTTTTTTTCACTTTTTCCTAATCAATAAAATTTCTACAGTTTCCACGTGTGTATCATTACAAAGAGTCATCTTCTTTCTCGGAGCAATGCAACAAAGAAAGAAGATTCTTCAAGTCTCCACAATAAGATTGCTTAATACTTAAGCAGACTTGTGATATTTCAAAGATTGCCAAATCGAAAAGATTGAATCAAAGATGTGATCGGATTTCATACCTAACAAAACTAGAGGAAGCTGGATGTGATCGGACATAAAAGATGCACATCTGAATGTTGATCAACTTATAAATAGTGACAACTGCAAAAACGCAGTTTACTGATCCAAAAAAAAAGAGTTCATTTAATTGGCAGGGTCAGATACTGCACAAGAAAACTACCACTAGACAACGTTACATGACTATTCGATGCACAGCAAAAGCAAAGGGTTTGCTTGGGTCGAGCTAACCTACCTCTCCGGTGTTGTTTGCGAGCTATTGCATAGGAGCAGGGTTTTACCCTATCCGCACCCAAAGGATGGCATGTTTATATATATATATATATATATATATAATCACCTCTTTTGTTTTCCTCTTCTTTCTTATTTCAATTCTATTGACATCCGTCTACCTACCCTCTTCATTTCTTTCCTTTCCCGTCTCCTTGAATTCATTCTTGATTGAATTTTTTGTCGTCTTGCTTTCTTTTTTTCACTTTTACCTAATTAATAAAATTTCTACAATTTCCACGTGTGTATCTTTACAAAGAGTCATCTTCTTTCTCGGAGCAATGCAACAAAGAAAGAAGATTCTTCAAGAAGTCTCCACAATAAGATCGCTTAATACTTGAGCAGATTTGTGATATTTCAAAGATTGCCAAGTCGAAAAGATTGAATCAAAGATGTGACCGGATTTCATACCTAATGAAACTAGAGGAAGCTGGATGTGATCGGACATAAAAGATGCACATCTGAATGTTGATCAATTTAAAAAATAATGACAACTGCAAAAACGCAGTTTACTCCATAAAAAATAATTCATTTTATTGGCAGACTCAGATACTGCACAAGAAAACTACCACTAGACAACGTTACTTAACTATTTGATGCCTGCTTAGATGTGAGCTAAACCTTAAATAGAATTATAATCCGTTACCATTCGGGGTAGCCTAATGATTTGGGCTTGAGACTTCCATGTTGGAGGTCTCACGTTCGAAAGCCCTTGCCAGCGAAAGCAAGGGATTTGCCTTCTGGGTCGAGCTAGGGTGTGGGTTACCTCTCCCGTGTGGTTTGCGAGCTATTGCATAGGAGTGGAGTTTTTCAGTTTACCTACTCTCTTTATTTCTTTCCTTTCCCATCTCCTTATATTCTTTCTTGATTAAGGTTTTTGTTATCTTGCTTTCTTTCTTCACTTTTACTGGATTACCTTTTTTCTCTACTAATCAATAATCAGTAAGTCCCTAAGAAAACTCGTTTTTCTCTACTAATCAATAATCAATAAGTCCCTAAGAAAACTCGTTTTTCTCTACTAATCAATAATCAATAAGTCCCTGAAAAATCTGTTGGGGAAGAAATTTCTACAATTTACACGTTTGGATCTTTACAAAGAGTCATCTTCTATCTCGGAGCAATGCAACAAAGAAATAAGATTCTTCAAGAAGTCTCCGCAATAAGATCGCTTAATACTTAAGCAGACTTGTGATATTCAAAGATAGCCAAATCGAAAAGATCGAAATATGTGATCGGATTTCATACCTTATGGAACTAGAGAAAGCTGGATGTGATCGGACAAGTCGCCGTAGAGGTGCCTCCGGCTCCGCCGCTGTGCAGAATTGTTTGCGCAGAAATATTTTAGGGTATTTTAGCGATGAAAGTGCAAGTGAAAATAAAAGTAAACTATATATTCCATGAAAGTTGCGACTTTGATTAAGAGTTACGACTTTTATGAAAAGTTGTGACTTTTATGAAAAGTTGCGACTTTAATGAAGAGTTGCGACTTTAATGAAGAGTTGCGACTTTTATGAAGAGTTGTGACTTTTATGAAAGGTCGTGACCTTTCCGAAGGGTTACAACTTTTTCAAATAGTTGTAACATTTCCGATAAGACACAATAAATATTTGTTCACACTACTCTTTGTTGTCTATAAATAGAGGGATTTCCTCTCACTTTAAATTAATGAAAATTATGAACCTCCTCTTCTTCTTCTTCTTCACAATAAATATTTGTGTATTTTGCTCATGTTGAGTGGCTCACTGACACCATTGTGTATGTTACAGATCCTGGTATGTATATTTACAGTCATAAATTTATGCTTATGTTATTAAGGATAAATGATAAGATCTAATAATTTTTATTTTTCTTTAAATTATTAATGACTAATAGGTTTTAAGTATTACTTTATAAATTTCTTGATATTAAATTCCCACGCGGAGCGCGGGTAATTTTACTAGTTATAAAATAATTTAGGATTAGGAGAGAAATAAGGGATTTTAGAGGTTTTTAGTAATAGAATGGAATATTAGAAATAGGGGAAACATACGTGTATTTCAGTAACTTTTCTTAGATATTTATGTTAGCGTCTTACGGGCTCAAGTTAATCTTCTCTGTATTGTTTTTATTTTTATCAATCATACTCAGAGAGATAATACACGAAAAATAACCTTATTTAGTCGGAAAGACTAGCATAATTTATTTAAGGTAAAAGAGAATAACCCAAAAAAGAAAAAAGATTACACGGAATAAACATATGCAACTTTATGCTTCAAAGTGCGATAAAACCCTTTCTATCAGCGACCGATTTACGAAACAAGGAGTTAAGTAAGGGCCAAGAAATTGATAAAAGAACATGGCTGAAGTTAGTCTTGTGTTCAATTCTGCGGTTGGAAGGATTTCTTTCTGCCATCTATCTTTCTCTTTTCTCTCTTCTCTTAGCAAAGGTAGGTGAAAGTCAAACCTTTGGCTTGCGGGCTCAGGGACTGCAATTAGTTCTTCCCCTGTAGCCGTCAGCTCGTTCTTGACAGATCCGATCGGGTGTTCATAATTATTTTTTTAGTTAAAATCATTCTGTAATTATGACTCAAATCTAATGTACAAGAATCCTTATATTATCTAAGTGAGCAAAATATAACATTATACTATTCAAAAAAAATAACAAGAAACATCCTTCAGTCTATTTGTGTTAAGAAACTGATTGTACCAATAAAAAATATATTTTTTAATTTGGTCATGTCTTAGCCACAATGAGAAAATCAAAGTTACCTAAAAAGAATAAGAATATGGATAGGAAATGAATCTATCATTCTCATAATTTAAATTTTGTGTGTTGTTAGTTTATATGTTTTTTTGCATCATCAAGTAAATTGACTTGCAACAATACATAAGTCTTGAAATATTTATATTGTAGGTTCTGATGGTTAGAAAGATTATGTAAAAAATTCATTTTAAAAATATTATGCCCAACTATTTAGAAATTTTCTTTTTAATAAAATATTTAATACGTATGTACGTTATATACAATGCAATTCACATTTTATACAATGTACAGAAATGCTGGAAATTTAGTGAAATTACGTAGGCGTTTAGTTATGAAAATAAAAAAATATATTTTATTTGAAAATTTTGAAGTTGGAGTTGTATTTGGCCATACTTTTTACAAAGAATATTTAGAATTTGAATATATTTTGTCTGAATATGATTTAAACCCTCAATTTCTAAAAAATTGTATAGGCTCGCAAAAGCAAGAGAGAGGAAGGCTCGCGACTTAGACCAATTAAAGTGTATCAAGGATGAGGAAGGCAAAGTATTGGTGGAAGAGACCTCCATCAAGCAAAGATGGCGAAGATACTTTCACAAACTTTTAAATGAAGAAGGGGAAGGAGACATTGTGTTGGGTGATTTGGCGCACTCTGAAAGACTTCAGGATTTTGGGTACTATAGGTGCTTTAGGATCGAGGAGGGTATACGGGCTATTAGTAAGATGAGCAGGGGAAGAGTGACCGGACCCGATGAGATTCCGGTGGAATTTTGGAAGAGCACAGACAAGGCAGGCATAAAGTGGTTAACTGGGCTGTTTAATGTTATCCTTAAGACATCAAAGATTCCTGATGAATGGAGGTGGAGTACAATGGTTCCGTTATATAAAAACAAGGGTGATATCCAAAACTGTAACAACTACAGGGATATCAAATTGTTGAGTCATACTATGAAGATTTGGGAGAGAGTAGTGGAGATGAGGGTGAGAAGAGGGGTGCCCATCTCTGAGAATCAGTTTGGATTCATGCCGGGACGTTCAACTACCGAAGCCATTCATCTTATGCGAAGACTGTAGAAAAATATAAAGAAAGGAAGAGAGACCTACATATGGTGTTCATTGACCTTGAAAAGGCTTATGACAAAGTACCGAGGAATGTCCTCTGGAGGTGCTTGGAGTCTAAAGGTGTCCCAATGATTTATATTAGGGCGATAAAGGACATGTACGGTGGAACCAAGACTCGGGTTAGAACGGTTGGAGGAAACTCGGAACATTTCCCAGTTGAGATGGGGCTACACCAGGGATCAGTCCTTAGCCCTTTTCTATTTGCTTTGGTGATGGATGAGTTGGCGCGGTCTATTCAGGAGAAGGTCCCATGGTGTATGCTATTTGCGGATGACATAGTACTGATTGATAAGACGCGGGACAGAGTTAATGCGAGGTTGGAGGTGTGGAGACAAACGTTGGAGTCCAAAGGGTTCAGGTTGAGTAGGACCAAAACAGAATATTTGGGGTGCAAATTCAGTGACCCGTTGGATGAGGCAGACGTGGAAGTGAGACTTGTCGCACAGATCATTCCTAAGAAAGAAAGTTTTAAGTATCTTGGGTTTGTAATCCTAGGAAGTGGTGACATCGACGATGATGTTACACATCGCATTGGGGTTGCTTGGATGAAATGGAGGCTTGCCTCTGGAGTCTTGTGTGATAAGAAAATTCCACCTAAACTTAAAGGTAAGTTCTACAGAGTGGTAGTTAGACCGGCCTTGTTGTATGGAGCGGAGTGTTGGCCAGTCAAGAACGCACATGTTCAAAAAATGCATGTTGCGGAGATGAGGATGTTGAGATGGATGTGTGGGCACACTAGGAACGATAAGATTAGGAATGAGGTTATCCGGGAAAAGGTGGGAGTGGTCTCTGTGGTGGACAAACTGAGGGAAGCGAGACTGAGATGGTTTGGACATGTGAAGAGACGGAGCGCAGACGCCCCAGTGAGGAGTTGCGAGGGGCTGGTTGTAGAGGGTACGCGGAGGGGTAGAGGTAGGCCTAAGAAATATTAGGGAGAGGTGATTAGATATGACTTGGATCAGCTTCACATTACCGAGGACATGACTCTAGATAGGAAGGAGTGGAGGTCGCATATTAAGGTTGAAGGTTAGTAGGGTTAGCGTGTTTTCTTCCCTTGCGAGGGTATGGGTTGTTAGCGTTTGTAGTAATCCTAGCCTTATGTTGTTTACTGCGTTTCACTTCTCACATTGTTTTCTTGATGTTATTGTCTCATTTGTTGATTATACACTATTTTCTTTATTGGATGTTATGTTTTATATATTTCTCTTCTTTTACTTGGATTTGATGTACTTGAGCTGAGGGTCTTCCGGAAACAGCCTCTCTACCTCCATGAGGTAGTGGTAAGGTCTACGTACACTCTACCCTCCCCAGACCCCACCTAATGGGATTTCACTGGGTATGTTGTTGTTGTTGTTGTTGTAATTTCTAAAAAATTGAAAAATCACCCAACTTGACTAGCTTAACCATGTCTACATAAATTCATTCTACTTGGCACATTTTTTTGTTGGTAGATGAGTTTCTTAAAGAAATAGACAAAATGATGAATTTTGCAACTTTTTGGATAGTGCAAGGATGTTTTTTGTTCACTTATATAACACAAGAATGTATTTTAGATTTAAGTCATACTTCAAGAATGATTTTAACCAAAAACTTAAACTTTTTATAATAGACTTTCGACAACGTTAATCAATTTAGTGTAACTAATAATTTTTAGGTGTTAAATGCTTTGTTGTCTTTTCAAGGCACATAATGCTTCAAAAAAAAATTAATCTAAATAGACGCATATTCAATTGCGCACTGATTAGTATAATTAGTATATAATTTATCAATTAAAAATAAATACTAAATTTGAATAGCTATAATAAGGATTAAAAAATGTGTTCTGTGAATTTAAGGACCAATTCAGTTACTGCGAAAGTCTAAGCTAAATCATTTATTTTTTTTTGTAATATCTTGAAATTGAATAGTAATGAGCAAAAACTAGAGTCACTTTTAGTGCAAATAAAAATTCTCCTAATAATCATTTGCACTTTTACTCCTATTTTGTGTTAGTCTTTGATTTATGAAAAATATTCAAAATAACAATCAATCCGAAATTAATTAATTGTTATTCTCGACATTAAAACTAGTTACGTTTATATTTTTTCGACTTTTAATTATTGCTCAATATACCTATTGCACTAGGTCTTTTATTAGTCAATTGAAGAAGTTTTTTTTATCAAGAAATGAACGAGTCCTTTATGATATTTTGTTAATATACAATAGGGAAAATGTATAAATTCACCCTTCAATTTGTACCGAAAAGTCAGTTATACGCTTAAACTATCATGACGACCTATTACACACTTATTCTTGATAAAAGTGTGACTAATACCACCCAAATGCTGACCTGAAAATAAAATTAAATAAAAAAGTAAATAGGCGCGTTTGAGTCAAAAATAAAATAAAAAAATATTATTTTTTTTTAGCAAAGTGATTCACCAAAAAATATACTTTTCCAATTTAAATTTTACAATCCATTAGCATCAAAGAACATTAAAGAGTGAACCCCTAAATTTCCAAACAATTATTACCAAGAAAAGGTAATTGCTCCCCACCCCCAAATATCACGATTATCAAGTTTATACAGCGCTGCAAATTTGATAGAGCAAGGGTTTGAGTTCAATGATGATTTATACATAGCAAAATCAAAATTGACTCGACAATATAAAATGGATCAGTATCAAACTAAAATATTTATTTCAAGTTTCACAATCCATTACCATCAAAACACTAATAACTAAAAAGAAAATTCAAAATAAACCATTACCAATTAAAGTTCATTTGACCCGTATTTGAAAACACCAGAAGGAAGGAAGGTGTTTAGATAAGGTAAAGAAGCTGAGAAAGATAAGGTTTGAGTTCAAAATTATGTCAATGATGATGACAAGTGGTATGAAATTGTATTGGATAATAACGTTGATTTAATTTGTTATCCATGTTCCCCACTCCTTCACGAACTTTCTAACCATCGCTGCTATTCCGTCGATTTTATTTGTCGCAATAGTTTATTTTGTATGTTTTATAATCAGAAGAAAATATTGAAAATGGAGTCATTCAAGTAAGTAAGAAGAGGGAAAACAAAGACAAAAATGATGTCATTCAGGTAAGAAAAAAGAGAGAAGATAGAGGTAAAAATGGTTGGGAAAAAAGTGAAAAAAAGAAAGAAAGAAGATAGAGGCAAAATTGGTTGGGAAAAAGGTGAAAAAAATTAAAAATATTACACGTGTATGCTTGCATAGATCTGGCAGGTGCGTGCACACAACTCTAGTATGTGTGATTGGTTTTGTACGTTAGAAAGTGCTATTGGTTATATTTTTAACCAGAATAAGTGTGTAATAGGTCGCCACGATAGTTTAAGTGTGTAACTGACTTTTCGAGATAAGTTCAGGGGTGAATTTATGTCTTTTCCCTATAAAATATATCATGTGGGTATCACAGAGGATTTAGAGCTATTTTTGTTTTTGTTACTAATGAATGAGATAATCTATATGATATCACTATGATATATATTATGGGTATCATAAATTACTAAGTTATTCCTTGAAGAAATGAAACAATTCATTGCAATATATTGTTAATATATGATACATCCTATGGGTTAGTTACATATTGATACCTATCAGTATATGATGTATATCATACGAGTATCATGAAAAATTGAGTTTCATTTTTTTTAGAATGAATCAACCATCATGATATTACTATATAATGAGTATTAGGAGATATCATAAAGGACTGATAGTGTTTTCCTTGAAAGAATGAATCAGTCCTTTATGATACCTAGTCAGTATTTCAAAATCATGTTTTTTTTTTTATTCTCTTTCATTTGTATTGTTTCGTCTAAAGAGCTTATATTCAACAAAACATAAAATCAACTTTTAAAGGATGAAAAATCAAATATCAATCAATTAAAATAGCAAAATGATAATTTTATGTAATTGTTTCATATGTATCCAAAAGAAGAAATATAATGTCAATATCAAAATATTTTCATGTGAAATATTCTAAAGATATTTTCTACCATTTAACTCTCCAGAAATTTACATAATAAAACAAAAGTGTCATTTGTGTTTTCACAATAATCGAGAGACTATTGACATTCAAGAGTCAGTTCATAAGAAGATTATGGACTGCTACTGCTTCAATTTTGGCAGACAAAAGCGGTAAAATTTTATGTATCTGCAAATAAAAGAAATATCAAAACACTATTTTCAATATTTCAAAAAATTTATTATAAAAGAGATTCTCCAAAATTGGGAACCTCGGACACAAACATGTCCATATCATTAAAAACTTAGAGTAAATTAACTTTAGAAATAAATTACCTGGACATCAAATCCCCTTGAAAGCATTTCATCAGCTTCGTCTAACACAACCATTCTAATATATTCAAAATGGAGAGAATTATTTTGGGTACATAACAAGTCTGATACACACAAGGGTGCAAATGAATGATACAACAATTCAATAAGATAAATTTCATTGAGGGATTTGACAAAAATCATAAGTTGGGCTACAACAATGTAATTTGTCATTCCACACTAAGAAATTTATTTGTAGGTGAAAACTATAAATCCGTTTGAAAAGTGAATTTTATTAATCTCTTTGTCTGATTTATGTGTCACCTTTTTCATTTTTAATTAACAATCTTTCTTCGTCTAATCAACTTGAAAAATAAACATTTTCGATAGAGGAGTAATTTGTGTTTGATTAAGATTCCAAAAGTATTATTAGGGAAAAAACTAACTTGTGTAGTTTTTGGAAAACAAAACTTTTAAAATCAAAATGAAAAAATAAAAAAGAAATGAAACATGATAGATAATAATTTTTCGGACCTTCAAAAGATGAAAAAGTTGAATAGCCGCAACGCCTGTGCCTTCCGGTGAATGAAAAATAAGCTGATTTGAATTCCTTATCGCCAAACTCGTTTCACAAAAAAGGAAAAATACTAATATTTTAGAAGAACCAACATTGTGAGTGATACTGAGTGTAACTTAAGATGTGTTCGTTTGATATATATAGGGAAAAAAAGTAGGTGATGAGATTTCTTAAATATTGTGTATTGAATAGGATAAGAATGAAAAAAAAAGTAGTAAAAAACAGTCAAAGAAGCGGGCAATCAGATTTTTTAAATCTCGCAAAAAATATAAAAATAAATATATAACGGTAACATATTTTCTTAAGGGGAAAAGGATAAAAAATACCTCTCAACTTTGATTTGTCTTCAGCCATTCTTTTCATTTTTTTTCTTTTAAACAACTAAAACAACAACATCCTTATATAATTTTTTTAAAACTACATATGGCCAGCAATATCCCAATTTACCACGGTGTGCTTACTTTTATATTTTGACATTCTTCAAATATAAATTATGACTTCATCACTAATATCAAAACATTATAATATATAACATTTAGTAATTCTATAGTCATATATTGCTCTTTTAATCACGTTTAATTCTCTTTTATTGTGCTCGTACATATTAATAACAATAATATGAAAGTGGAATACAAAAAAATGAAAATATCTAATAAGGTCCCACAGATTGAAGGGAAAAAATGTTTAGGGAGTGATTTGAATTTCTTATGATCACGCTTGTCTTGTCGAAAGAAAAAACTAGTAATATTGAAGTAGAAATACTAATAATAATAGTAGCACTAAATTTTAATAGAATTACAGAAAATATAATTAATTTCAGACATTCATTCTTAGGTTTAGCTGCAAAATGCTTACATTTCTTGTGGTTATGATATTACGTGTGCCTTTATTACTTTTTATTTTTAATAACAATTCAAATTGATTCAATATAAGAATGAAATGAAGAAGAAAAGAGATTTGAGTGATGAGATAGTCTTAAACAAAAAACATAGAAGAAAATAAAAATGAAAGAAGTGAAGAAATGATTTTAAAAAAGTAAGTGACTAGATATTTTAAATCTCACATAATGATATAAAAACAATGGTAAAATAATTTTAATTTGTAGATCAGTTATTATATTTTAAATTTTTTATATATGCTATATTTATAGTTCAAAAAATATATAAAGAGGACTAATTTATTCCTTCATGAAACGCAACTCAATCTTCAAGAATAGTTTAGCTTGCGTGAGGATGTCCCACATCCTCGCGCATATGATAACTTCAAATATTGTCCCTTCACACGAGTGTTCCAAAATCAACTGTTTTTTTCTTTCTTTCTAATCTCTTTCGTTTATATTGTTCTTCTAACATATGTATATATGTTATTGCATGAAGTCTAGCTACTGTTCTCTCTTCTTTTAACCCGAACGGGCATTCCTTTCTTCATTCTTACAGTCGGAAAATTGACAATTGAATCCTCCTCAGCCACCCACCTACACGAATATTCAAAAATAAATAATTAAAATTTTTAATTTGATAATTCAATCTTAAGTAAATTTTTTTATCCCTAAAAAATTTCATACATACTTGAATTGAGTAGTAAAGTGGTGGAGAAAAATAGAAGCTTCCAGCCTAGCAAGGTCCAGCCCAGGGCACAACCTTTGTCCACCTCCAAAGGGGGTGAAGTTACAATTATTTGTATCCTTGTTCTGTACGTATAAAAATAATATAAATCACAATAATTAATATACTAAAACAAATATTTCAAAAAATTAAAATTATCGTGCTTACTTGCCAGCGCCAAGGATTAAACTGATAAGGGAAGTCATAGAGATTATCATCAAGATGAACTGATCTAAAATAAACAAAAGTACACCATCCTTTTGGAATTAAATATCCTTTTATCTCCACATCTTTTACTGCTTTCCTCATTACCCCTATTATTATGTTTCCCAGCCTTAATGTCTCTGATATCACCTATAAAAAAAAAGATTAATTAATTACTAATTCAATAATTATGTTTGATAAATTAAGTTGAAATATAATCAAATAATTACGTTTTGTGTAAATGGTAATGATAAATAGTCACTCCACACTAGTGTTTCTCCTTGCTTCTCTTTCAACCTCTTTAGTGTTAAATTCTCCTCCTATAAAGTACCATCATGAAAAATAATTAGCGACAAATAAATTCTCTAGCTTAACAATAAATTTTGTTGCTAGTCTGATATTATGTTATGAGCCTTTGGACCTAGTTCAGCCCCGCGAAAAGCTAGATCAAGAAGTGAATAGTCCAACAGACTAATTTCTCCTCATTTCATCGATACAGGACTAAACTCAACCCTAAAAGTTAGAGCAGAGCAGGAAGAATACGTACCGTTAATTGTTGGAGAGCAAGAGGAGAATCAGAAAGGTATTTAACAGCAAGAGTTATTAATACTGGAACAGAATCTTCACCAGGTATCATAAAATCAATCATATTATCAGATATTAATTCATTTGTTAATTCTCCACTTGTATCATTTAACAAAACATCAGCTACATCTTCATTTACTGTTGACATAATGTTCTTTTTCCTTTTTTCTTGTATAATATTTTGTATCAATTTCACCATCTTCTTTTTCGCCTGAAATAAAATTACAACCATATATGATTTAATTCGTTCTCAATAGTCGTTACGACTATTTTCCAAACCATAATAAAATAAATTACGTTACCTGTAACGAACGATAAAGTGTAGTTCCAGGGAAATTAATTGGCAAAGACATAAGACCAGCAATGAATTCTTGAAAATTGATCTTTAAAATATCCAATTTTTCACCTCCATCTATACCAATCAATGCTTTCACTAGTACTTGAAAAGCAATCTGAATGTGTACATATTTTAAATAAAAAAGGAATTAAATTAACGATAATGTTGAAATTAAACATGTTTAAATATCCCAACATAATTATAACAAATGACTTCACTTTAACTAACAACATAATTCATCAAGTTTTAACATAAACCCCACGATTGAAGTCATAATTACTGACTTTCACTGTAGGACAAGCTATGTATAACAAATTAGTTTCAAGCTTGCAAAATATGGAATTAGCTACGAAATAATTTATCGGTAATTCCTTTCCAAGTCATCGCTGAAAAGCTCCTAGCTAATTGAATTTCTTTATAATTCATCCCTAATACGAAATTTTATCCATCGCTAATAGCATATGAAGTACTTTTAACATATAAGTTAAATCCCTTGCCGTACCAAAATATTAAATACTTGATTTGAAAAAATAGACAAGTGACACTCTTAGAAAATTGCTAATAAAATATTACCGACAAGCCAAATTCCAACAAAATATTTGTTTAAAATTAGCAATTTTCTGATAGTGTGAAAAAGAGGGGGGGAAAGTGAAACTAACATTTTTAGCTTGGTGTTGGATGTAGACAGGGCAATTTTCTTGCCAATTATCCATAGATTGTTGTACATATTTCTGCATGTCATGTGTAATTCTAGCTTTAATGTGAGGAGATTTGAAAAAAGATCCAATTAGGCCATGGATTCTTCTTTGTAAACTTCCATTAATTAACAAAATGGAGGATTTTCCCATTAATTCAGTTAGAGATTTTGGATAAAAGGGCACAAAAGTCTTTGCATCACTTTGAAGAATACTTCGATTTACTTCTGCGTCTGTTGAAATTATGGTTGGACTTCCAAATATATGTGACTTGAACACTTTTCCATACCTATTCAAATAGCAAAAAATTAATAAAAAAAAATACATTATAGTAATTTAATTAACAGAACATACTAATTACGACTCATCAATAGAGAAAATAAATTTGAAATATAATGATCATATTATTACGTACTCGTATAAATCAAGCATATATATGTTTGATACGACAAAAGTTATTTTCATGGAAAATATTAATTTTCCGTTATTTTTGTATAATACAACAACAATAACATATACGCTAGTCTCACCAAGTAGAAAATAATTTTGCTAGTGATGAAATTTATTTTTGAAAGAAAATAGATATTAAAGATAATTATAAGGTTTAATTAAGTGTTGGTCAAAGCTAAGTAATGTGAAGTTAATAAAAACTTAAGCTAATAATTACAAAACAATAAATTCCACTCATAAACGAGAGATCATGTAAAATATTTTCCTTAAAAAATGACTCTTTTTTTTCATATCAATCTCTAAAAAAAAAATAGCTTTCTTGTGAAAGAAATTAGCTACGGACAAATCTATAAAAAATGAAATTCATCACAAATCTCTCAAATAACAACATAGATATCTTATTAAAAAAAATGTTAGTTGCGACTTGCGAGTATAAATTTAGCAACAAAGTTTATAACTAATTTTAATTGTATAGAATGTAACGACTTACATGTGGCGACGTTTGTCCATAAAGGATTCAGGAGAATGAGTATAAGCAGAAGAAATATACTCTAAGGTTTCTCCAATGTAAGGCCATCCAAGATTTCCCAAAGGAAGTAGTGAAATCGTCATGTTTGATTTTGTGTATCGTTTCACTCTATGGCTGATTATGATGAATAATATCTTATGAAAAATGATGATAAAAACTGCAATGGCTAACAAACTCCAAATACTATAACTATACATCATTTTCTTTAATTTTTTCTAGGCAAAACTAGAGAATTTGTTTGAGACTAAAATGGTTTTGTAGATGCTTTTGACTTGTGTTTGTAACGCCTTTTGTTATTATTTGTGTTTGGGGGGTTGGGGGTGGAGTGGGGGGAGTAATTAAAGCAGAAAAAGTGTTTTTTTTTAGAATCTTGTACAATAATTGGAATTGGGTACTTGAGTTAAGAAAACTTTAATTTAGTCGGATTAGTCATGATGAAAACAAATATAATACTAAGACCTACATTAATTAAACCATATTTTATTTGCTATAAGAAAATAAAGAATTAGCGACGGACAAATTTTGTAGCTTAATAATAAAAATCTCATAATAATCCCACCTAGTTATGGATTAACGACGAATCATTTGAAAAGCCAACTAGCTAAGAAATTCCGTAGTTAATTTCATATTTTTTAATAGTGATTATATATTCTTTGGAAATAATTAAGATTGTTGGAGTTTGTTTGACGTGTGTATTTATTTGTATAATTTTATACAAGTTTAATTATCTATTTGTTCACACTCGAAGTTGAAGAACGTACTTATAAAATGAGATCAAAGGCATATCGTAGACAACTGACTTTCATATATAGGCCATAGTTATTTTCAAGAATTGTCCCAAAGTGATCATGAGGAGGATCAATCTCTAGGTAAATCATGTCTAGCATCTATCTTGATTATGTGTAGACATCTTTAATAATTTGGACACTCTAGTGACCCACCATCATGCAATATTGATCATTAAAAGAGTCTATCCATATGATTGTATTGGAAAAAATGAAGAAAAAGTTAAGCTAGAATAGATCCTACAATACTAAAACTATACACTAAAATATGTATAAATGTATAAAAGAAGAGGCCACTGATTTGGTAGCCGCTTGTGTCGATTATTGGTCAAACAATACAGTTGCATGGTCATTAGGAAAACCATATATATATATATATCCCACAAAGCCAATTAGTTCCTTTTTTTCTGCGGTATCCGAATCAGTTTGTGCTCGATTTATTTTACCAGATACTTGACAAATATTGGATAACATACTTTTATCCTTCATAATATAGACAAATAAAAAATTAGTATTTTTTTGTGCTTTCGTCAAAATTTGAATATGAAATTTCATTATTTTGTCCGTTTCATTAATCACTATGTCATCCGAGATGCAATTTGTTATTTCTAATTTAAACAAACAAAAACAAATTATAATATATATATATTCAAAAGAAGGGAAGAATATCTTATTAAGTGGTCCAAAACTAACATGTAAAGGCAAATCAAATTCTTGGTAGGTACAAAGAGAAGTTTGTTAAGATATGTAAATTATATATTATACAAGTATATAGAATTAGTATCAAATAATAATACAAGTCCCTACGCTCATCATGATATATGAGGGACACAATTGTGCCGGCATGTGAGTTTATTTTTTTAAGTACAAAGCCAACACTTTAACTATATATATATATATATAATCATCATCATATTCAATACCCTACACAAGCCATAGCCAAACTTCTCTTCTAATTAAATCCCATTCTTATCCTTAATTTCTTGATTTATACGTCTCTGATGAGTAATTAAGTACTCCCTCTGTTCCTAATTACTTGTCCACTTTTCCTTTTATAGTTGTCCTTAATTACTTATCCATTTTGACAAATCAAGAAAGGACAAATTCTTTTTACCTATTATACCCTAAATTAAATGACTAATTATTTTGAAAAATGTAGAACTATTCATCCACTTCATAATGGTAAACTCACTCTGTCATTAATTATTTTCTTAATAGGTGTGTCAATTCAAAAGTGAACAAGTAATTAGGAACAGAGAGAGTACTAATTAAGATGCAAGACTAGCTAATCTTCTTTTAGTTCTTTATTGTAACACATATGTGATTTTAATTTTAATTAACATGTCCCTTTGACTGTAATTATTAACTTTTGGTCTTTGGCTTTGATTATTTAAGAGTATTAAGTACCATGCCCCAATATTAATTAATAAAGTTCTTCTTTCCATGATTGTTCGAATGGCCTAACTGATTTAATTTGTTAATAATCATTAGTGTAAGCGTGTGCTTCATTCTAATGTCATCATTCCATTAAGTTCCTTTAGATACGTCTCCTTTTTATATAAATTGTTATTGATAGTATATTAACCAAATCTTAGCTTGAAAACTGTTGGAGAATATTATTTTCTTGTACACTAGGTGTATATATATCCCATTAATTAATGCACTAAACTATGATTCTATCTTTTTCCTTTGATAAATTAATACTACTAACTAAACTTTTGAATGAACTAAAGTTAGATGCATTATGCGCTGACGGCAATTATTGATTCGCTAATACTCTTCGTTTCAATTGCTTTTGGTTTTTCTTTTGGTCCGTTCAAAAAAGAATGTCTTTCTTTTTTAGCAACTCTTTAACTCTAACTTTCTACATAGGCAATTCGTCATTACTTAAGAACATAGGATGGTTTATCGCTAAAATCCATCGCTATTTTCGCGATTTTTAGTGCTCCCATTGCTATGAAAAGAGCAAGAAGCTTCATATTGAGGCGGAATATCTTAATGCAGTCGAGAATCATTTTTGGAAACTGAGAGCCTCTTTTGCAGTTATTGGGATTTTGGACCCTGGCTCTTGTTTGCTTGAGTTGACACTCTAAATAGTCTCAACAATTATTACTACGTCTCAATCCCAAACTAGTTAGGAAACATCAATCTTCATATTTGCGTAAGAAAGTGTTCAAATGTATTTACAAATTTCTTGTCAAAAACCAAAGATTTGGATATAGGTATTAGGCATCACTTCATTGTCCAAGCAAATTCATTACTTCAACATGTGTTTATATTTGAAAAACAAAAAAAACTGAAAATCAAACCTGAGGATAAATTTTTCATCCAAGCCTACGAGTATGGGAATTCGTCAGAGTCAAAAATTACAAAACTGGGATGGACTTGGCTCGAATAAAGTGCTTGAGAATGGCTTTCTCCTCATCAATGCGCTTTTTCTCCTCTTGATCTTTTGGCTTAACTCTTCTCTTTTCTTCCAACATCCACTTAAATAGTTCACGCTGTTGATTCTCGGGTATTGGTTCTCGTACAATCACAGGCTGAAGAGTAGGTGTAGCAGTGACTTCCTTTTCCTTTTCACTAACTGTGATAGCAGCTACTGTTGAAATAGAGGCGCCAGGAACATCTAATATTTCTGCTTCCTCAGTTCCCACATCCTTTTTCTTAGTCCTCATGAAAAGGTAAGCTACACAAATCACAAAAACAGATGGAAGTACCACGAATGTAAAAACAAGTTTACGGGATTCTGAAAAGAGAACTGTAAAGACCAGCATCCAGGTATCATAAGGTTGTGAGTATGGCAAGGGGATACAGGAAAGAAGCATGCTACTCTACAAGTTAACAATGTAAGATGGAAATGAGAGACAGAAAAAGAAGCAATGAATGTTAAACTTGAACTAATATTTCTGTTTCTGTTCTTTTAAAAAACTAATTGAGACAAATAAAGCAGGAAGATCAATATATTGACCTTTTGTTTCTTCTTACCAGTAACAATTAGAGCACAAGAAGATGACATAAACATTCCGTATTAACATCACAGGTTTATACTAAACAAATATAGTGCATACAAAGGAGTTCCACTTGTATGCATTTCTAGAAGAACACTATCGCCATCACTAGGAGAGTACAATTACACAAAAAGATAGAGCAGCACAAGGACTACTAGCCAAGTAGTAAGATCTTAGTTCACAGTACATCCAGTTTCATAAAATTCCATATTTAAATATAACCACAAGTAAAGTGCAGCACCAAAGAAAAACAGTTACAAACTATGCTTACTTCTTTTCAAGTTTAACATGGCTTTGATTGCAGAAACTTCCAAGTGAAAGTTCTGAACCTTCACCTTATGGTAGGTCTTTCTAAAAGAGAATCACTATATAAAGCATAGAGGAAATTAAATTTACTAACTAGCTATGTCAAATAACAGTTGCAGCATGGAAGTTAGAAATGGGAATCAGAGCTGAACATGTGCTTTAACAAAGTACTTATGACTTATGACTATTTTCTTTAAGCACAGTCATACTACTGGACTATTTAGTGCGAGTTAAATGTTGCTGCACACATGTCGGGTCCTCCAAAATGGCACTAGTTTTGGAGGATCCGACACGTAACTCTCGACATTATTGAAGAGTCCAAGCAAATAGACTGTGACTATGGTTCCATTTACAAGGATATGTCTGTTTTGGTAATTTCCATCACTGCTAATAAAAACTTTTGGAAAGTTCTTGCCCCATTTGACAAAAATAATCTGCACCAGATTTGGACCACACAATTTTCATTCAACCATCAAAAATCAGATGGAATAAACCATCTTTCTAAACCAGCTGGATTACACCATTCAAGACATTCATGTTTGAAACCAAGGTCTTCAAAGTACTCGAGTTCATAAAGTTATAATATCACTATAAAAGAGTAGAAATGATCCTCCATCAAAGGTAACTTACTCCTCCATAATGATGGCAACGAACATGGTCCATGAACTGTTTGGTAAATTTTCTATTGTACGTGGGGATGCAGGGCAATATATTCCAAAGAAAGTACAAAACACAAAAGCTTTACAGGAAACTGTCATGTCATCTTCACTGATAGTGCAGTTTTCAACCGTATACGTTCAGACATTCTTGGGTAGAATTTCAAGACCCCTTTGTGTCGTACTTCCCTCTCTTACCCTACATGTAAGAATTATTTTCCTCTTTAGTGCAGAAGGGCAAGGTGAAGGCTTTTTAGACTAGAGGTGGTTGCATTACTAGTTATTTATATCAGTCTGTTCGGATTTAAACCTTTTTGGTTTAGGCCTCTAAATGATCACATCATTCAAAATTCAGAACAACCAATATGGTGCTTGACACATAAGCAACAGAACTTATGTTTATTGTTTGTGGCGTGTGGTGCACATAACAATCACAAAACACTCAAACTAGAAATGAGGAAAACTTTGTTTATTGACCTACAACAAGAACCTAAAATGACGAGAAAGCAAACCAATTTAGAGAAACAATGAAACAGGGAAGGTTGCAAGAAAGATAAGGAAACGACTAGTGAGTTCAAGGATGACTGGAGGTTTCTCCCATTTGTAGATCATTTTCTTTTAAATCTGACAGCTGCTGTAACAATGACATAGTTACTCCAGGCCTATTGCAACATTACTCTGTATCATCTCTTCAGTAATTTACCTAATCAAAGCTTCTTACCCTGCCGCCTAAGGAACAAGGATAAGTACGCATCTAGAATGGATTCTCAAAGAAAAGAAATTCTTGTGCATTATGGAAATGATAGTATGAAACATAAGCCACACCCTAATTGAATTATGAAAAAGAAAATAAGCTAAAGACTGTGAAATTTGTCAACTAATACAATAATGAAACTCGAATACTAAATAGAAGTTCCATGACTATCAACTTTTTCCAACACTCTGCACCCTTTCCCTAGAGACTTTCCTTAAACAAGACTTGATTGCATTTTCTACGGTGAACTCCAATTTCAGCATAACTGTTTAAGAGTAGATCTTGGACCTAATTCAACCCCAAAAGCTAGCTTATGAAGGAGGATGGCCCAAGACCATATGGGGAGACCAAATTCCATTGTGATGTGGCACTCCAACACTCCCAGGACTGGACATCTAGAGCATGGACAATATAAGACTAGGGGACCAATGTCTAAAACAACGAAAGGGTATGAGTTTAACTCTGATACCATGTTAAAGAATGGATCTTGAGTCTGACTCAACACCAAAAACTAACTTATGAATTGCCTACACCATATAAGAGACCAAATTCCCATCCCACAAACACATGGGACTCCAACAATAACATCACCATAGCAGAGAAGGAACGAAATTACAACATATAAAGCAGATCCTCAAAAATGCCCAAGTCTAATTTCAAAAAGCTCGGAACCTTATAATGAAATTAAAAAAGCATTAGCCAACAATGGAAAAAAAACGAAGAGTAAAAGAGTAACCTCCAATAGAGAAATTGACAACCAAAAGCATAGGCCATAGGTACTTGTAACGGCGAATAAAGGATTCCTTAGGCGGCTGAGGAGGTGGAGCCGCACCGCGCGCCATAGATGACGACGCCATCGATGACGGCGCCGTCGGCGTCGGCGTCGGAGAAGATGCCTGCTGTTGCTGAATTTGCTTCAACTGTGCTGTACATCCGAATATAAACGATTACTATTATTCAAAAAAATGCAAAAAATGCATTGTTATAGGAGATTCTTCTCGATTGAGAAAATAATTCAGCGATTACCTTTCTTAGGTTTATTAACGTATAATTTTGGAGACACAGCCATTACACCTTTACTATAGCTTCCTTCTTTCTTCTTTACTCTGCTGAAAAATCACACTGTTCACAGTTTTCAGTCGCCGGCCGTCGTTTCTTCTTCTTCTTTTCCCCGTTGAGGTAAATTACGGCAGTCGCCATAAAACGACGACGTGGTAGCCCAGACTTGAAAATAAAAACAAATTAATTAAAACAAAATGCAGAGAATTTTCTCAAATAAAGGCAAATTCTGAGTTTCGTCCTTATGATATCTAATTAATATATTTAATCTATAATTAATTCAAATATTCAATTTTGATAATTTATTTGTGAATTTATGCAAATTTAATAAAGGGATTGTAACACTTCGGCCATCTTTCATTAATTTTAATTTTGATCCTTGTAATGTATAACTAAGCATATTCGATCTTTATTTATAAACATGTTTTTTTAATTATTAAGAAATATTTATACTGTTCATCTTATAAATTTATACTCAATATATTGAGTATATAATTAAGCTACAATAATGGTCATTACTATGCTTTTGAGTAAATTTGAATTGACTATATGTGAATCATCACAAATCATATTTATCTATTTCAATTCATCTCATATCAAACTAAACAACAATTACTCTAATTGTGCTCCTATTTTTGCTGATTACAGGTACTTCCTAAGCAAGTTGTTTAATCCACTAGTGAATCATGTGTACGAAGAGCAAAACGTAGTTATTGATCAACTAGCAAGTTTTGGTACAGAACTGACATGCTAGGACATTCGAATCTTCGAGTAACCTCTTACTTTTGTTAGCGATCTCATGAGGGAAGATCAAGAAAATGCTTTACAAACAAGAGCCATAAATTCAGCGGCAATGTCAAGCCATGGAACATCATCTTTTTCTTTTTGTAGTATTAACAATTATGAAAATAGATAGTACTGAAGATATCTTGTATAATGTTGACGGATATACGTTTTATCTTTTCTATCAAAAAAAGAAAGAAAGAAATGTAGTATATATAGTATATAATTACAGAAGTAGATCAAATTATAACCTGAAGAAGTTATGGGACCTTTTTTACAATTGCAACAAGTTAGGGGTGTTGTTAGAATTAACCCTAACAAACACTCCGTCACTAAACGGACTAAATGCCGCGGAATACAATTTATCCTTTGAAGATATATTGTTCCGCGAGTAGCTGAAGAATTACTGTAATTCAACAATGGCGATTCTTCTTCCTTTGTTCTCCATATCCCCAATTGTAAAAGCTTCTTCAGTTGACACAAACCAAAGACTTCCGTACACTCCTCACCGTACAACTCCTAAAAAACCCCAAACCCCTGATTCTCTATCCGCCATTTCAACTATCTCCTTGTCCCCTTCTACCAGCCGGTCGAATATTTCAGTGTCGGACCTTCTCAAACGTGAAATTCCTAAGTCTACGGAAGGTACTAAACGACTAATTGCTTTCTCTTTTGTGCATAGTTTGATTTTGTGCTTTGTATTTTA